>JBBYHO010311062.1:0-30030 GCA_038382025.1 Adansonia gregorii | reverse complement strand
AAAAAGATCAATATGAAAAAAAGAAAGCATCAATGTTCGATTAAAGATTCACAATCAAAGATATTGGCGGTTTTGATCACCATGCAATCCAGGTGAGACTTATTTTTGACAATCAAGCTTGAGCCTACTGGTTTCACTTAACTTAAAAGTCACGAGCCGGCAGCAACATTTGTCAGGATTAAGACTATTCGACATGAGTGCGCCTTCTTATTGCCCTTTTGGCTTCAATAAGGCTCTCTAAATACAGCCTTCCAAAAAGCTAAACCCTATTGATAATTTGATGACAATGCTGTCCACAAATAGTTTCGAATTCACTCAAGTGGATGGAGAGTCAAGTAATAGCCTAACATACAGTTCACTTTCAACCCAAGCTTGTTACAATCCAACTGCTCCAATGCTTGACAATGTAATGTTCAGCAACCCCTAGAGAACCTCGATTAGCTTTTACGGTCCATTGCAGCTAGTGAGACCTTTAAGGCAATCTGCAATGCCAAGCTTTCCTTCTCAGTTTGGTGAGTTATTTATTGGCAGTGGTGATCATTACGAGTCAACGAACAAGAATCCAGAGTTTTAAAAGCTCAGAAATTTAAAGATCATCAGAAACTAAATTATTTGTTTAATGTCAGTCTTGGTTTGGTCTTTTTCCTTTGGTTCTTAATTAGTTGTGTTCATCTCATTATACCTAAGATTTTTGCTTAATTAAGCTTTGAATTTTCCGTCTAAACTAACCTAAACTAAGGCTTTAGGGGCCATGTAGGTATTTTCATGTCGATTAATATCCTTTAGATTCAATTATGTAAAAGAAGCAAGCATGTATTTTAATTAATTATAATACATGTTTTAATAAAATCTAAAGTAATATCTCTAAATTAAAATAGTCCATAGATGTTTTCTATTTATATAAAAGGTGTTTCATTGATTATTTTAACCCTCTTTATATGAGTAAATTATAATTTTAAAATTTTCCTTAAAAATGAAAATTTCATATTCCTCTAGGTTTTCAAAGGGGTATGGAAAATATTTAGATTTTCAAAATCAATTAATGTATGATTTACTTTTAATTAGAAGATAACATTTTTAAATAATTTCAAAATAATGGAATTATAATTAAATACCAAAAAAAATTAGAATCAATTTTAATCAAGATTTACGATAATACATAATTAAGAGGGAACAATTTATGGGTGTTGTAAAGGTCTTCATCTCTCTCATCACATAACTAACTCTCGAACTCTTTTCATATAAGTTTTCATTTTTTTAAGTGTGTAATGACGTGCCCCTCTAGCATAATGTGCTATGACTTAAAAAATGAAAAATAAAAGGTAAAAAGAAAGGGCTTTCCTTTGAACCCTTGATTGGGATTTGGATTAGGTGTGATGGAATGAAAGTCGAAGGGAAACCATCAGATGAATCGCTCATCTCACTGGTCTTAGATGGCCATTACAAAATGATCATGACTTAGAGTCACCACCTATCATTTTGGGCTAGATATGATCAGATACTATTTAAATTGATGATTCTAAGTTACAAAACTGGAAACACTGATTTTATAGACTGTGTATACCAAGGTTCGTTTTAAAAGGGTTTAAGTGTCGGTTATGCATGTGGAAGGATTAACACCTCCATGACGTCCAAAATTGGTACATTTAGCCATAAATTATCAAAGTCTTAGTTTTCATTGATTTTTTATGTGGTCATTATTTATGTGTAATCCTTTTCTTATAAATACTAATTTTTAATATTAAATCTGGGTTTTCATGGTGCAAGTTTAATCAATATCTCTTTATAGAACCTAGGAGGGAAAAGTAACATAGAAGACTTTGTAAAATGGGATTAGGATTAATTTAGAAGAGAATACTCTACATTGTGCATAAAAGGATACTAACATAAAGAGATATGTTAAAAGCGAGACTGGTAAAACATACCCTAAAAAAATTTAGAGTAGTTTTTTTTAAATCAAAATTTTTGATATTTTTGAAGAAAATAGATTTTAGAATAGAAAATCAATATGTTAAATAGTAAAAGGAAATTAATATTGAAAACATTTTTGGGTTTTGATCCGAGCCTAATAGGACCTATGTCGTGACTCATAACTCTAGGGGGAACTATTGAATATATTTCAAATCATTCAAATGACTAGAAAAGATGGTTTAGGAAAATCCAAGTGAATTCTTTTAAGTTCAACAAAAAGGGGATAACATCATGCTATCCATATTCCTAAATTTATTTTGATTGGGTATGGTGGTTCCTAGTGGCAAATGAGCTACCATTAAAAAGGTAACTCGATAAGGATTAACGTAAAAATATTTTAAAAATTCTTAAAAAATCACTTTCTTGGCAGAATTAATTTTTGGAATCAAGTTTGAGTCAATTTTGACAGCAAATGTAGGGGCAAGGAACTAGAGGATGGTGTTTTTAGGAGAGCTTAAGGGTTTTTGGTGGTTGATGCAATTGTAGTGTCCTCCATTTTAGCTAAGTAAGAAAGTTGGATTATATAAGGGATTATTTTAGCCACTAAGATGACCTGGCAAAGTAGGCATATAAGACTTTTGGCATGTGCAATATGATGACTTATTATATCAATGTGATACCCTTCAATATTTTTTGGTTGATCTTGATTATTACAGGCAAAGAAAACCATAAATTAGCTGATCAAATGAGTCATTCATTAAATCAGATTTTCTCATGAAATGCCTTTATACCAAACTTAATAAACCTTTTCAAAATATATCAATCCAATGTTTAAAGCCCAAAAATTAAATCCACATGATTTGTATAAATTTATGTTAGATATTGGATGATTTTTGAGTCCAATGTTATGACCAAATTCAAGTTTTGAAGTCATGGTATGAAAAAAGAAAAATGTTCTAAGTTAGGCCAGAAATAGCCTTGTGTATTAATACATTGAGCTTTGCATCGAAACATTAAGCAAAAAAACATAGAATGGATTGATACTTTGAATTTAGTATCGATACAAAGCATGGTATATTGATACGAGAAAGCCTATATTAATGCCCAGCTTGTTGTATTGATATATGCATTCTTGTATTGATACCTGTTGGCTAAAAATCACTGTTTTAGCTATGACACAACTGTGCATCGATACAAACACCCTTGGTATCGATACCACACTTCAAGTATCAACACCATGCCCTTTGGTATCGATATAATTAGAGAGGTTTTGGTATTTGAACGAAGTAGAGCCTTGTATCGATACTCATAGCTATCTATTGAGACATACATACAAAAATGTGGATTTTTCTTTCATTTAACTCTTTGAACTCTTTAACTTAGCAAGAATGGTCGAAAATTAACTTGTGCTTCTTTGAATGATGACTTTGGTTACCTTGAATGTTGGCTTGGACAAAATGGGATGTTTGCAGCTGCCCCATTTTAGCCGTTGCTGAGTATAAAAAATAAGGCAAAGACAAATAGACACTATTTTGTTGTTGATGGAATTAACCATGCAAGTGCACGTATCACAACAAGTAATATAGTGATAAAATAGAGTGTCGATCCCACTAAAAATTGATACCAAATTTGTTAAGTAATAAAATTGAAACAACCTATCTTATTCAAACCAACGATTAAAAATTATAAATTAAAACTAAATATAATAATAATAGAGAAAATAATAAATAATAAAAGCTTAGAATTATAATTTCTTTTAACACTTCATTTGAACAAAATCGCACTCTCTTAACTTAGCTAATAATAATGAGTTGTTAACCTAGAGTTTTAATTTATTTAGAAGTACCTTTCAACTGTTTTATAAAAAATAACTTTTCTAACCAATTTACTATATTCCTATGGAAATTGAATTTAACGAAACTTATTAAGCCTAGACTCTAATTTGGTTACTTATGGCATGCTCATGTATTCCTATCTAACATGCAGATCAATTCATCCTACTAATGAATATGAAATATATGTCACTCAATCTAGGTCTAAATATAAAATTCCCTTTTCCACTCAATCTAGGTCTAAATATAAAATTCCCTTTTCCAAGTTCATTAAGGTTACCAAGTAATCTAATTGTGATCAAGCAATTAGAAGCATTAAGAATAAGATTGGACAAATAACTTAAATATCATTAAATAAAAAAAGAATAAAATAATCCAAATAGCATGTTGAGCCCTATTGTAACCGTTGAAAAATAAATCTAGTTCATAATAAATGTCTAAAATATAAAACCAAGGAGCTTCACTATCATAAATATTATAAAAAAGATAAAAAGATGAAAGGGAAAGAGAAAACTAAGATTGATCGGATCTTTGATTTTTAAGTTTTGCCAAAATTTCTCTAGCTTTTTGAATATTATGGAGGCTATTCTCCTTCTCCAAAAACTAGAGAAAAATAAAACTATATGGTATCTTGGATGTCTCTAAGTCTAATCCTAAGAGTTCTATTTGTAGGTAAAACCCTGAAGGAAGAAACTTGGTCTCTAAGCAGTTTGAACATATTACTTTTGGAAATTGCCAAACTTAAGTACTTTAATTGATTGAGTCTACTTTACTTCTTGATTAAGTTGTTGCACTTTTAGAAACTCTTTTGGGTTTTGACCTATAAAAATAGGGAAAGTATTTAAATAACTAAAAAATTAAAATATAAGGAAACTAAATAATAATAAATTAAAACTACTAAAAATAAATAAAATTTAAACAAACAATACTACTATAAATAAAATTTAAATAAATATCTCTAGGACTTAGCTAATTTAATACGCATAATAAGATCAAATAACTCTATGTTATAGAGTTATCACACTCCCAAACTTAATATTTTGCTAGTCCTCAAGCAAAACAAAACAAAAGAAAAAAACAAAACCAAATGAACGAAACAAAATAAAGGGAAACACGATTTAAGATAAATGTACGTACATGATGATTGCATTAATTTTCTACAAAAGTTACCTCAATATCTCAATTCAAGATAAGTATCAACATAATTCAAATTCATGCTTCTACTGAATCATAAATATTAATGCATCGAATGGATTTTCGCTGTCTGTGTAAATGATCCCTTTACAAATCATTGTATGCACATTGAATAAATTTATACCAATACAAACTTATGAATTAATACTACATTCTCATATGTTTGTTTTTCATCTCTCTCTCTCCACTAATGTAGACCAATATTTCATCAAAGTTCATGCAAGACTTTATTAAGCTTGTAATGAAAGGCTAAGGTAAAGGTAGGATAAAAGATATATTTCAATTAATTCACCCATAGACACTTTTTATTGCTCTAAATCTTTCAAACAACCATCCATAACACCTCGACGAACATACCATTTTTTTCTCATGACATTTTCATTTTCATGCCATTTTTATTCATTTAAACATTTTATATTTTTTTCATTTTTTCTTTTTTCATTTTTTTCATTTTTCTCTTTTCATTTTTTTCATGCTTCACTAATACAATATAACTCAAACATGGCTCATTATATTTTCTGAAACAATTTCATGCTCATGCCTATGTAATGAAGGTTGATCATAGTTTTTCTTATTAGGCTAAGCTACAATATATGGCAATCAAAAGAAAAGGATATATCAATTAGGCTTAGATGAGGTAACTAAGGATAAATATATAAAAGTGAGCTTAAAAAGGCTTAAATGATCCAAAGGTAACCTAAATCATCTCCTCAATTTAGTGTTGCCTAAGATTTTTTCTCAAGAGAGAATTAAACAAATTCTAGGCCTCTAGATGTAATTGCAATTTACATTAATATTAATAGTTTTCAAATTAGCAAAATAGATCAATGCAAGAGATCAAATGTTCAAAATTTTTGATATCATATTCTAAGAATGAGACAAATAAAAGAATCTAATCAAAAATTAAATCATGCTTATATTTTTCTAAAAATCAAAATAAATCAATAACTTAGTTTTCATCATTGGATAAGGATCTCATCATATTATGCACAAGCATCTTAAACCTACTAGACTTTTAAAAAACTTTTACATGAAAACAAAGAAAAAATTTATGCAAAAACAAAGATCAAAAGAAAAAATTATGCAAAAATCAACGAACTTAGATTAAGTCAACACTAAGATAATAATGACCTTACCCTTAAACTTAAAACAAACATTGTCCTTACTGTTTATCAATAAAAGAGAAAGAATAAGAAACTCCTCTTTTCGATGAAGGAAATTTAGTTGAAGCTCTAATCATTCTCTTCAACCTATCATGGCTATCAAAGTTGGTGACAAGCTGAAAAAACTAAAACAAACTTTTACTTAAAATAATAACAATAATAGATAAATATTTATTTTTTTACTTTTTTTTAAATTAAAATAAAATTTATGGTTTTAAAGCAAAAAAATTAAGAGGAAAATAGGTTGGCTGATGTTGTAGCACTGAAACGCCGACGTTCTTTTAACATATTAGGGCACCATAATGCCCATGCTAGGTGCTACATTGCCTTGAAAGAAAAAAAAAAATTTACACCTTGGCACCACGTATGGTGCTATAACACCAAGGTTTGAGTGAAGGTGGCATTGTGGTGCCACTTTTGAAGCTGTAGTGCTACACTTTTTTTTTTACAAAACCTATAAAAAATTAATAAATAATTTAAAATAAAATTTTAATGTTTAGGAAACAATTTATGACACTTGGGTTGCTTCTACGAAGCATTTAATTATAGTCGTTAACTTGATTATCTCTGTTATTTTTTTAGGTAGGCTAAATTGCTGTAAGACCTCTAACAATTGAATTTGCCTCCTTAAAAATGTTTAAAATGTTGCCCTTTTAGCTTGAGCTTCCTAAGCCATTTCATGTCAACAACTGACCATTTCAATTCTCTTTTATAGTTTTTTAAGTGTATCGACAAAGGCTTACGTTCTAATAAGGGCTGTTTTTGAATAAGAGGCGTTAAAGATGACATTGCATTAGCTATCTTAATGGTTTAAACAAGGGAGTGAAACTAATGGAATGTGGTTGCACCTCCAATAACTTTAAACACCCAACAAAGTCATTTTTATCCAACTTGGAAGTTAAAATGAAAGATGCCTTAAATAGTTTATTTGAATAACTCTCTATAATCACCTCATTGGATACACTCTCCACTATATTAGATGCACAATGCTCATCATATTTATTAGGAGAAGTTGATGGTGGGTCAAACTATATTTTCTCTTCTTGAACCTCTTCATTATGTTTGTCAGCCAAAATTTCATCTTCAGGCTTAATTAATAATTCTGTTTGCCTGTCATCTCTTTTAATATTTAAAAATCATAAGATTTATCTTATTGCCACATGGTAAAGTTTCCTGGGGGCAATTACAGATGGCATCAATGAGTTAGCCTATTTATGTTTTAAAATTCCTAACAGATGCTGCTATAGTTTCAATTATAGCATCCTGGCTTTTATATTTTGTCCTAAGTTCTATAAACAAATTCTTTGTTAATGGTTTCTTTTTTAGTATAAAAACTTGGGCATGTGATGGAAAACCCTAATAAAAGGTTGGTTTGACTGAATATGAAGGCCATTGAGTGTTGCATTAAGAAAAATTTGAGTGATCACTCATATCTAGATTGTAGTTGTTGGAATAAAAATTATCCTTCTACATACAGTAGTTTCTAACATATTAAATGAGTTTAGCATAAATTGGGCAACGATCAATAGTATGTCCTCCCCTACATAATTTGCAAGTTATGAAATGGTTTAGACAGATGTGCTCTTTCCAGTTTGTCAAGCTTTTCGAAAATAATAGCCATTATGCAGATATGGAATTGATTGCATTTTTTTTTCAATTCCTTCAGATGACTATTGATAATTATAGAAAGCTACCTCTTCATATTACTTAAAAAATAAAAATAAAATATGTAGATAAATAAATAAATAAAAGTTTGAATTAAGACTAAGATTGCTTGATGTTAATATTAAGAAAAATAGTAAAATAATTTCAGGCAACTACACCAAAAACTTGTTATAAGATTTGACCACACAAGTGCACTTATTACAAGAAGTGACATAGTAAGGAATTGTACCAAATTTGTTAAGTACTAAAATTAAAACAACTTAATCTTATTCAAATAGATGATTAAAAATTATTATTTTAAACCATTACTGCTACTATTACTACTACTACTGCTAATAATAATAATAATAATAATAATAATAATAATAATTATTATTATTATTATTATTATAAAGAAGCAAATAATAAATAATAAAAGATTAGGATTACAATTTCCCTTATCACTTCATTTAAATAAAACCTTACTCTTTTAACTTGGCTAGTAATAATGAGTTATTAACCTAGAGTTCTAATTTATAAGTATCTTCCAATGGTCTTACAAAATATCTTTCTTAATCAAATTTACTATATTCCTATGCAAATTAAATTAAAAGAAACTCATTAAGCTTTGACTCTAATATGGTTATATATGGCATGCTTGAATATTCCTCTCTAACATGCAGATCAATTCATCCTAATAAATGAATGTAAAACATATGTCATTCAATCCAGGTCTAAACACAAAATTCCTTTTTCCAAGTTCATTAAGGCTACCAAATCAATTTAATTGGTGATTAAGCAATTAGAAAATTTAAAAACAAGATTGAACAAATAACTCAAATATCATTAAATCAAGAAAAGAGAATAAAATAATCTAATTTACATGTTGAGTTCCATTATGACTCTAAAAAAATAAATCTATCTAATAGTAAATATATAAAATATAAAATCAAGAAGTTTCACCATCACAAATATTACAAGAAAGATAAAAAGAGTAAAGGGAAAGAAAAAAACTAAGATTGGCTAAATCTTTAATCTTTAAGTTTCTCTAAAATCTCTCTAGCTTCTTTAATATTATGCTGGTTGCTTTTTTCTTCTGAAAGCTAGAGAAAATTAAAACTCTATGGTATCTAGGATGTCTCTAAGCCCAATCCTAAGAGTCCTATTTATAGGTAAAACCTTGAAGGTAAAAACTTGATCTCTAAGTAGCTTAAACTTATTATTATTGAAACTTGCCAAGATTAATCACTTTACTTGATTGAGTCTACTTTACTTCTTGATTAAGTTATAACAAGTTTTGGAAACTTATTCAGTTTTTTACCTAGAAGAATATGAAAAGTATTTAAATAACTAAGAATTTAAAAAATAAGGAAAGAAATAATAATAAATTAGAAACTACTAAAAATAAATAAAATTTAAATAAAATAATACTACTATAAAAAAATTTAAATAAAAATCTCTAAAACTTAGCTAATTTAATATGCATAATAAAACTAAATCACTATATTTTGTGTAATATTGCCTCCTGAATACCTATAGGAAAATGAAAATCTAGTTAGTATTACACTGAGATAGGCATAGTATATTGGCCACGATTCCTATTGATAAAAGAACTTTTAATAGGTTTTGTAAGGCTTAACCTCCTCACGGGGCTTATAGTTTCCCAAACAAACACTAGAGAATATGGGTTTGAGTTGGATAGGCATTTAGCTCTTTGTTGGCTAAGGTAGGTTATTGTCAATTTCTTTATGGATTGACTCAATAAGAGTCCAACTCTTTATATACTAAGCTAGGTAAGTGTCCAACTCTTTGTGGACTGAGGTAGATAGGTTTTTAGTCTTTTGTGGATTGAGGTAGGTAGGCATCCAAATCTTTATGGACTAAAGTAGTTAGGAATCCAGCTTTTTATGGATTGAATAAGTATGCTTCCAGCTGTTTATGGATTAAGGTAGGTAGGTGTCTAGGTCTTTATGGATTGAGGTTAGTGGGCGCCCAACTTTTTATGGACTGAAAGTAGGTAGGGATTCAGCTTCTTGTGGACTAAGGAAATAACTGTCTAGCTCTTTGTAGACTGAGGTAGATAGACATCCAACTCTTTATGAACTAGAGTAGGTAGGCATCAAACTCTTTGTGGACTGAGATACATTGAGTTTAGAGAGCTTACCTAGGGTTTCTAGGCCTTTTTGGAGACAATAGTTGGTGCCTATATTTCTAAGTTTGCTTAAGACTTTTGAAGGTAAAAGTCCATACATGAAAGATGATAAGTATTTTAATGTATGATGCATAAAGGTCTGGTTGCATGCTTGGATTATGCAAATATGATGATTTAAAAATATAATCTGATAATTAGGTTTAAAGTTTTGAATCACTTTCCAGCTTTGAGTTTCATTGGGTGTCTTTTGCTTTAAGGTTCACCAACTTTACTCTCAATTTCTGAAAGTTCTTTTTCCCAATGGTTTGAGGTTATTTTTGAAGGTTAAGGTGACCTGTGATGCATACGAAGGTTTCTAAGTTTGATCAGCTCGTATTAGAGTTTCATTTGTCAAGGTTGGTTAACAGACTTGGCAAGCTAATTCTTAACATAACTCAAAGGTGCATCTGATAGTTTAAACTGACTGATAGAAATACGGTTTGATAGAAGAGGTCAAAGATCATTGATTTGGCTCTACCTTTTGGGTGACGTTTGTTGAGGGACATCTTTGATCATATTTTTAATATAAGAAAAGTTTGAAAGGTAAATCTAGTTATGGTTCTATAATCCATTCTTGGCTTTTTGAACTTGAGAAGATTTTCCAACAAAGTTTCATCTTCTTTGAAATAATACTAGAAATCCTATTGCTAATTTTGTACAATCTATTAAGAATTATCAATTATATGGCAAGCACGATGTAATATGGTATACAAGTATGAGAAAAAAGATTTAGAGAACGAAATGGTTGCATTTCATTTTTGGAAGACGAGGAAAATAATTCATTGAACATTCTAGATGTACAAAGAAAGTTGAGGATTAACATTTTTAGGCGACCAGTCCCTTTCGATGCTAATGCCATAATCTTTCATTGAGTACTTCTAGAACTTCTTTCAAATAACCAACTTATTTGGTGTCAGCCACTCTTCAAGGAACCTCCTGGATTGCCCTATGGTAATTGTTCTAAGTTATGGTAGACATCATTCTTTTTCCTTGAGGATCAGGTAGAACAGTTTTGGTAGGTTTAAGATAAGATAAGTAGGTTGGGCCAAAATTTGGTATTTTAATGGAGGATGATTTTGTCAAGTGATTATTAGTCTTGATTATGTTAATATAAGGGTAAGGTTTGGTTACTTAAGTCATCTTTCTAAGTTTTCAACTTAAGGGAAATTTAGTTCTTTAAATACCACATCTAGTTCTTATCCAAGGTTTTTTTGGGAGATGAAGATGCCTTCATAAGTTTCCACTCAAAAGGCCTTCTCAAGCGTAATACTTTTGGACTGAATCAAGGTTGATGAGGCAAGGTAAGTCGTTCTTGTCCATCTCAATTAAAATCAATGTTCTATCGGAGGAAGCTTACTTAACCATATAGGGACCTTATTTTAAGGTTTATTTTTTTAAGTATCTTTGTGAATTAGGAAGATCTTTTTCAACACTAAGTCTCATTCTCGAAACTGACAAGGATGGATTTTCTTATCATGAGCTTTCATTATACGCTTTTGACACATCTTTCTATGATGGAAAGCACCATCTTCTCATCGATGAGGTTAAGTTACTTGTATCGGTTCTTGATCGATTTAGCTTTTTCAAGCTATGATTCCATCATGATCTTAAATGTGTGGATCTCAACTTTAATGGGCAAGATTACCTTTATCTTATAGACTAAGGAGAATGAGGTAGCTCTAGTAAAAGTCTAAACTGGTGTGCACTAGGTATGTAGTGCAAAGGGCAGATTTTTGTGCCTATCTTTATAAGTTTCAGCCTTTTTCTTAACTATTTTCTTAATGTTTTTGTTGGCTATTTCAATTGCCCTATTTATTTTTGGATGGTATGGCACTGAATTATGGTGCTTCATCTTGAGCTGGGAGCAAATTGCTTCCATTGTTTTGTTATTCAAGTCGAGCACTTTATTTATAATAATCTGATCAGAGAGCCTATATTGGTAGATAATGTTTATGCAAATTTGTACACAATAGATCTAGTGATATTGGAATATGAGGTTGTTTCACCTATTTGGTGAATTTTTATTGTATGGGTTGGCATTTGGGTTTTAAGGGAACTTTGTGAACCATTATATTAGTATTTAGCCTAGGCATGTCTCAGTAAGACCAAGCAAATATCTTGGTATTTTTGGAAAAGGTTGATCAATTTGGTTATACATTTATAGAAGTTCTTATCTTGACCTTTTTCGATCTTTCTCTGTCCCACGGTTCATAATTTCAGTAAGCCCTTCATGCAGCAAGATTTATTTCTTTTTTTGTTCAATTAGTCTCAACAAATCAGGTGACACAATGCATTTGTCAGAATCCTTCTTCAAATTTGACCTTACCGATATAGAGTGGTTGCTGAAAATTGATTTTCAGAATATCAGTATGAACATTTATGTCATTTCATCAAGTGCCTAAAAATATATAAAGAATAACAATATAGGCAAAAAATTATACAAAGAGAAGAAAAAAGTTTAAGGATTTGACGAGAAACATAAGGATAAACATAAGAGATGGAATGCAAAATGCTTAGTCATTTTTACTAATAATGCTTGATAAAAGTACATTCAGACAAAGGATCCTACACTGATCTTGGGCAGAAACATGTAGGTTTAGTTCATAGCATTATTTTGAATTAGATTTAAATAGTACAAGAATCTCTATTTCAGTCTAAATGCTTCAAGCAAATCCTAGAGTACATAGACTAGTTTTATGGTCCATTGCCAAAGTTCTTGACTCATCAGTTGCATTGACAAAGAAGTCTTCGAACTTACTAGAAATAACCATTACATTGTCGGAGCCAGTAGTTCTCCTTGATTCAAATTTATGTGTCCTCTTGGATGAACACTTTGTTGTAAAGGTGCTGGCACCATTGTTTTTATTGTAGATCTTGACCCTTTAGATGGGCCATTTTTTCCTATGCTTTTTGAACTTGTTTCTTCTGTTGGTGGGCATTAGGCTTGAATCCCAAGCCTCTTTTGTTAATTTGATGGTTGACTTTCAAAGCCCAATAACACTTACAGGTAGTCAATTAATTATGTAAGTGCTTTTTAACAAATGAGGCTCAACCATAGGCAAACGTTTTTTAACATATATGGCATTAACAAACTCAAATGATTGGAAAGGGGATTTCGATATACTCATATCAAGCTTAATATAAAGGGCATCCATGCAATTGGCAACGACTATATCTTTTTCACTCCGAATGCTGACAACTTTGTTTACTATGACAAATTTTAATTTCCAGTGCATGAAAGATAGTATTACCCTTGCAAAATGGATCCAAGGTCTCCTCAACAAGAAACTGTATGACAGAGCAATCTCCATCACATGAAAACCTACTTCATACATGCATGTCCTTATCTGAAGTAAGATACTGATGTTCCTAACAATTTCTCTGCATGTTCCATTGACTGCTTGCACCATTTTGCAGCTATGCTTGACATGGGAAGCGTCAATGGGAAGTTTGTTCAAGCACATTGATGGCATTACATTTAAGGTTGCCCCGTTATCAATGAGAACTATGGGCAATACACTTCCCTTGTAATAAGCGGTGATGTGGAGAGGTTTGTAATTCCTCTTACCTCTATAGGGCATTTCATTATCACTAAAAGATATGCAATTATTTGCACTAATTTTGCTTATTAGGCAATCCCATTGGCCTATTGACATGGAAAGGGGAACATAAGCTTCATTTAAGGCTTGAGTTGAGCTTTTTTGTCAGCTTTGGAACTTAGGAGCAATGATAGCATAGATATTTTAACATGTTGGTTATTTAGCTGATTAACAATGCTATATTTACTATGCTTGATGAATTTAAGAAATTCTATATCATCTTTCTCACTTACTAATTTTTTGACCGCTTTCGAATCTGATTGTTTCCTTACTACCGGCATTGTTAAAGTTGTTGAGGGAACATTCTCTTTATTCACTTTGACTTGAAGTGTAGCTAAGGCATAGGCATGATTTTGGTATTAGGCTGACTGACGAACAGATCAATGGTCTTCTGACTCCATAGAGGGGGACTTTCCTATTCTTTTTTATAACATTGATGGAACAATCCATGTTTTCCTTTCGTTCTTCATAAAACTTAATTTTTGAACAGTTTATTATTCCTTAGACCAATCTTAAGAATTCTAAATAGTGTTGCAAAGTGTTTCTTTGTCCATAGTGGCAACAACAAGATCTGATAAGCTTTTCATCTTGATATCAGCCTTTAACACTAACCTATCCTTTATGAGTGCTTTTCGTACTCTACTAATTAGCATTTTAATCTTTCTAACATTTTTTTTTACCTAACAACGTTTCCAATCGATGATGGCATTTACTCTTGATTCTACATGGTTTAAAAGTGGATTAGCTCTAACATTAAGCCCTACTCCTTGCTTACCTTTGATCACAATTTTTTAAGTATGCCCTAAACTTTTCTCTTGAAAGAGCTGTAATTTTTTATGTTGTGACCCTTTGCTTTAGCATGGTATTTGTAATAGGCGTTCTTATCATACCATTTAGGATAAAAAGACAACCTTGAAGTTATAAACATCGGAGCTGCCAATTAACCTACCAATAAATGAGTATAGACCTCTTTATACAAATAGAGAAGTAAATCAAAATACTCTCTTTCCCGAGGTGCTTATTGATTGTTAGTTGCTTCATTACTTTAGTTATGAGACAAAAAATATCCTAAGTAGAATTTTAGCCTAGGTTTGATGAAAGACCCAAAGTTAGATTAAATCCAATAGAGTATGCCGATTATGGTACTTGAGCATACAGGCTAAAACCTAGATATGCCATGCTAGAGAAATTCATGCTTGACAGTGGATAGGCATTCTAGGTGGTCCTAGTAGTGCTTTTGCTAACGGCATTCGTTATTTCTCTTTTCCTTTGGCAGTAGACTTTGTGGTTGAGTTGGAAAATTTCTTTCTTGACATTTTACCGATCTTTATAGTGTTGTCAATCATTTCTTTAGATATAACAATATCAACATAATTCTTTATAGCATTCCCTATTAACTTCTCACAGTAAGGAGCTCGTTGGGTGCTAACGAACATGACTATCATTTTTTTTAGTTAATAAAGGGTGAACTTGGATGGCTTTTTCTTGCCATTTTTGGGCATAATGCCTAACGTTTTTTATGGTTTTTCTTCCACGTTCATTAGAGAAAGATGATCCATAACCTAATAGAATACGTGTTTATACTGATCAAGGAAAGCTCAAGCCAAATCCGCCTATGACTGAATTCTGATTAGGTTAAGCTCTATGTATGAATAAGTTGCTGCCCCGATTAGGCTGTCTTGAAAATAATGTATTAACAGTTTCTCATGGTTTTCACGCCTAGCAATCTTTCAAAGTACATATAGATATGTATAGTAGGGTTTATGGTCCCATTGCATTTGTTAGAATTTGGTACTCTGAACTTAGGTGGGATGACAAGGTTTGAAAGTAGGCCTAAAGATTTAGCACCCATAATTCCAAACTTATAATTTCCTTTTATAGCCCTGAAGCGTTACTCTAGCAGTTTGTACTTGGTTTCATTTTCAACGGCCTTGGTCTATTTTAAACTGATTGTTTTTTCTTGTTTTATTTGCTTATCATGGTCTGTAATTAAAGGATTTACCAGTGATAATCCCATATTCACCTTGTGATACCTCAGAGCTAGATATAATGCTAAAGATAGGGTTTGTATAGATGAACGATTGAGCAAATGGAATCGATGCTATTAGGGTTTGTTATTCTTAGAATGCCTCTTCAAAAGTATTTGTGGCCTTAATACCTCTATTCAAATTAAACTCTAGATTGGCTAGTTGCTTGCCCTTGTCAGTAGTATTTATTTATCCTTTATCCTTAAGGGTGGCAACTAATAGTTTTGTCAATGCAGTAACTTGATTTTGTAGTTCATCAGTACTATAAAGCATTTGCTCCTGAGCCTCTTAATGCATAACTCCAAGCCTCTTGATATGAGTCTATGATCATTTTCTATTGCCATTTGATGCAGAAAGGTATTATATCAGTATTAGATATTTAATTTTATGTTTTGAGGATCCTCATACTTTAGAGTGATGCCAAATTATATTTATTGTGATATGATGAGTATGATGTATGCATGAATGAAAATGAAATCATATGCATGTGATAATGTTATATAAATGGAAAGAACATGATTAAACAAATTAAATCATGTATGCAAATGTAAGAGACAGTTGGATTTTGGCAACAGCTTTGGAATAAGTATTTTCCATTAGAAGAAAGCATTAATTACAGTCCATCATATTTGACAGTAATCAAATATGAGAATATCACAAATGATTACATTGTTTGATTACAAGTTTTAGAAAGTTCAATAATTCTTGTCCATTAATCTTTTATAGGAATAAAGTCTCACCTCACAGATCTGGCTAATTCAACCATGTCATTTGCGTTGGTTTAAACCATGCAAATCTGCTCAATGAGATATTGAAGATATTCCCTATACACTAATTAAGATTAGTAGCTCTATGTACTAATAAGTTGCTGCCCTGGTTAAGCTATCTTAAAAATAATGTATTAAAAGTTTCTCATTGTTTTCATGCCAAGCCATCTTTTAAAGTACATACAGATATGTGTAGTAGGGTTTATGGTTCTATTGTATTTGATAAAATCTGGTACTTTGAACTTGGGTGGGATAACAAGGTTTGAAAACAGGCCTAAAGATTTAGCATCCACAATTCCAAACTTATCATTTCCTTTTATAGCCCTGAAGTGTTACTCCAACAGTTTGTACTTGGTTTCATTTTAACCGCCTTGGTACATTTTAAGCTGATTATTTTTTTTCTTGTTTTATTTGTTTATCAAGATCTACAACTAAAGGATTTACTAGTGATGATCCCATATTCACATTGCAATATCCTTGAGCTAGATGTAATGCTAAAGATAGGGTTTATATAGATGAGTGGTTGAGTAAGTGGAATCAATGCTATTAGGGTTTATTGTTCTTGGGATGCCTCTTCAAAAGTATTTATGTCCTTAATACCTCTATTCAAATTAAACTCTAGATTGGCTAGTTATTGCCCCTATCAGTAGTGCTTATTTGCCCTTTATCTTTTAGGGTAGCAGCCAATAGTTTTGTCAATACAGTAACTTGATTTTGTAGTTTATTAGTATTATAAAGCATTTGCTCCTCAGCCGCTTGATCATAACTCCAAGCCTTTTGATATAAGTCTATGATCATTTTCTATTGCCATTCGATGCAGACAAGTATTGTATCAGTGTTAGATGTTTAATTTTATGTTTTAAGGATCCTCACACTTTAGAGTGATGCCACATTATACTTATTACGATATGATGAGGTATGATCTATGCATGAATGAAAATGAAATCATATGCATGTGATTATGTTATATAAATGGAAAGAACATGATTAAACAAATTAAATCATGTATGCAAATGCAAGAGACAGTTGGATTTTGGCAACAGCTTCGGAATAAATATCTTCCATTAGAACAAAGCATTAATTGTAGCCCATCATATTTCAAAGTAATCAAATCTGAGAATATCATAAATGATTACATTGTTTGATTACAAGTTCCAAAAAGTTCAACAGTTCTTGTCTAATATCTTCTATAGGAATAAAGTCTCGCCTCACAAATCTGGCTAATTCAACCATGTCATCTGTATTAATTTGAGCCATGCGAATTTGCTCAATGAGATACTGGAGATATTTCCTATACTCTAATTGAGATTAGTTGGTCGAGATCCACTTATGGTGCAATTTTACGGAAGACCTTGACAATCTTGACTAATCTTGCTAGACTTGAAGGGCATGCTCTAATTCCGGAACCTTTGCAGTCATAACTCCATTCTTAACCCTTCCTTCTTAAAGAACTTGTACTTGAGCTACTAGGCTTTTGCTTCTTTTTAGATAAACCAATGCAAATGTGTAAGTCTTAGTGAGTTCTTCCATAGTAGTCTCTGCCTAAATTTTTTAAGCCTCTAAGTAATTAGTAAGAGAGATAAGTTTGGCATTTATTTGGTTGGGGATTTGTCAGCTCTTCAATGTTTCTTTGTCTTCTAAAATGCCTTGTTTCAAATCCTGAAGATTTTTGTTGATGGCATATTTTGTTTTGACAAAGTTGCATATTTGCCTCTCTCAGACTTGACACTCATACTCCTATTGGCTCCTCTTTTCTTGCAATTGATGAATTTCTTTAGTGAAAATGGCTTTTTCTTATGTAAATTCATGCTTCATGATTTCAATCTCAGATTGGGGGTTATTTATTGCCATTAACTCTACTAGTTATCCAATCTTCCTAAGCTGGAGTCACTATTTTCTCTCTTTTTAATATGATACAGTAGGTCTTTCACCATATGTTAAAGATTTTTTACACCTAGCTTATGCAGCTATCCCCTTCATATTTAAAATCTAGTGTACCAAGCTCACGAATGATGGAGACAAACAATCGGTAATTAAATTACCGTAAAGCCATGAGTAAAGCATAACCGATGCTGCCTCATAATCCATTAAGGGGAACCTAATGAAATGGCTTTCATTTGTACATGATCAAGTCAGGGATAATCCATTAAACTATCCATGTCACTTTATCGCCATTCAATCTAGGAACTTTGCAATCCATTGATCCTTAATAGTATTTTATGGCCACTTTTTTTCTAAAAACTTTGTGAGAGGACTAAATTCAGCTTGTACAACTGTAGTGGTCTCTTACCCTAAAAATGACAAAAAGCCATACATACAACATTGATGAGCATTTGATAAAGCATGCTTTGCCTCTGTTGCTCCTAAAATATAAGGACTGGATAGTCTTCACTAAAATGGTAAGAGCGGGATTGATTTTGCAACTTAGCTTTACGCAAATATCCAAGATGACAACCTTTATGTGTCTTAAAGCCTTTGAAAAAATAATTAGACCAAAGATTGCCAATGCAAAAGCATCAAAAATCTTCTTCTTGTTTGATTAAGTACTCAAGGTAGACTGGTCCGATGGATTTTCGTCGGGAAAATAGGCACAAAAGCGAGATCAGCGGATAGAGAAGCAAGGAGTTCCCACTATCGAATCAAATAGGAAAGAGGCTCGCCCTCCCGCACGTAAAAAACCCTAGCCAAGCGCTCTGACAGCACAATGGATCATTGCATCACTTCCGCTATGGAAAGGTAAGGATTTTGAACCGCTGCTATCCTATGCATTGCACTCACTATTCTTCGATTTAACTAGACGCAAGTCCACACAGTGCTCTTCGACTCCAAGCATATTAGCCAACTTCTTCTTGAGTGGTAGTAAATTTTATCGAATTGGGCCCTTCTAAAATTAAGCATGTGCACATACTCTTCTATTATAGTGGCTAGATCTTGGCTATTAAAAGTGAAACACCTATATGCAGGATTCCAGCATTGTATTACAGTGCACAGTAATCTAAAGTCGACTTTGACTTGGACCAATTGAGCAATATCCCTATAATCTTTAGTGAAGATTACTTTATTAGCCTTATCCCAATCATTCCATACATCTCTCAGCTTTTGAAGATTGAATTGCCTATAAATTATTTCAGCCCATTCTAGGATTTCTAAGATATATCCAGGCCAGATACTATCCCATTCTCTTTCTATTCCCTTTCTAACTTGAACTTGATTATCTCAAAATATTTAAACCTTTAGCTAGTGCTCGTGTAATGGTGAGATACTTGTTTATAGACATCGCTTTTGGAATCAACTTCTAAGATGATATGAAATGATATGATATATGTGGCAAACAGCAACAAAGGAAACACTAAGTTGGTATCATATTAAAGACAAAAAACAGATCAGAGAATGAGAAACTTAGTGGCATCATATTGCCTTGGGCAACATGGAGAAATATGGGTATAATTGTTTTGCTCATCAAACCTAGACTTATACAAATAGCATAACAGCGTGTCTGAGCTAGAGCTATAACATTAGGATGAAGATTAATGCCCGGGACAATGATGATTCACTTATCATCATACAAGTACAAGCTAATGTCAAGCCATCCATTGGATAGCATGATGACTTGTTCAGGTGGTTTATCCACAATGAGACAGTATAATGCCTTTAAGAATGTTAGGTACTTACTCATGATCATCTAATGATTGATGAGCTTTAAGCCATTGGTTAGGCAGCATAATGACTTATCTAAATGGGTTCTGTTCAGTAAAAGGCGATCATAACCTCGATTAGGATACCAGGTGACAACATTTGAATGTTATTTCTTATGGAAATAGGAAAAAGTTGTTACCCATTAGTTAGGTAGCATAACGACATGCCCTGATGGCATTATTCCAATAAATGACCTGATCTATGGTAGGAGAGAAACCATTAGTGATGATGTTTATTCATCATCATCTACGCAACAAGGAAATGATAAAAAGGAATAATAGGTAAGAAGGGTCTCCCCATATGTCTTATTCTCTGAGTTGATCTAGCAACACTACAGTATGGCTAGACTAGGTTTGGCTCTTATGGGTTTCTATATAGAGTTAAGTTGACTCTAAAAGGTTCCCAATTGCTTTTCAGTCTAGTAGGAACAGCTGAGGCACTTTAATCTTAGGTGCATCTTAAGCTTGGACAAATAGGTTTGATTTAGGTGGATGTATTTTGCTATGTCTTCATGGATAGAAAAAATACCATAAGAGCACAATTACTTTACACCCTAGAAAATATTGCTAGCACAGGGGTAAAGCAGAGATACCATGGATGACAATTAACTTACTTCCACCTAATGAAGGTGTTATTCTTCTCTTCAAGAAATATACGACGGAAAATCTAATGTAGATATGAGTGAGCAATATGTGCTAACGAAACAATTCAACCTTTGTATTTATTTTTTATTACCATCATACCAAAATTATTGTATTTATTTTTCTCAAATAATAAAGAAGCCTAGAAATTACAAAAAACACTAAAACACAAAGAATGGTACTAAATAAATGTCATGTACAAAGAAAATGAAGAAAGTGAATTACAAATAAATAATTACAAAAATTGAAAGAAACCTAGAATTCGATAAAATTTAGCTAGTTGTAGCTTGACTCTCTAAATAAGTCCCCAGTAGAGTCACCAAGCTATTGCAACGTGCCTTTTTCACAGTGCGCTATAATTTAAAAATGAAAGAGAAAAGGTAAAAAAAAGGGGCTTGCCTTTGGGTCATCCCTTGATTGGGATTAAGCGTGATAGATTGAAAGTAAAAGGAAAACCATCGGACGAATTGCTCATCCAACTAGTTTTGGATGGCCATTACAAAATGACAATGACTTGGAGTCACCATTGATCATTTTTGACTAGGTATGACTAAATACCTATTAAAATTGATCGATTTTGAGTTACTAAACTTGAAACACTGATTTTACGAATGTGTATAGTAAAGTCCATTTTAAAAGGGTTCTAGAGTCAGTTACATGTAAAGAAGGATTAGCACTTCCACAATGCCTAAAATCGATACCATCTAACCATAAATTATCGAAGTCTCAGTTTTCTTTAATTTTTTATGTGGTCATTATTTATATGTAATCCCCTTCTTATAAATACAAATTTTTAAATATTAAGTTTGGCTTTTCATAGTAAAAGTTTAATTAATATCTCTTTGTGCAACCTAGAAGGGAGGAAAAACATAAAGAACATGGTAAAATGAGATCAAGATTAATTTAGAAGAGGACACTCTATGTCAAGCACTAGAAGGATACTAATGTAGAACATTACCTCAAATTTTATAAAATTTGATTTTAAAATCACCAATGTAAAATCATCATGGAAAAAGGAAACTTGTTTGTAAGGCATAAAAGAACATAATAAAAGTTGCATTATAAATAAATATACAAAGACATAGGAAAGAAGGGTCGGCTGGGATTTATCTCATAATGGACCTTGATTATTAAAGAATAATCAAATTAACAATTTTGATTTGGATTTAATAATCACTTAGGCATGAAAATTTTGATAAAAGGTCCAAAGAGGAGAAAACTTAGACCCTTGATGAAGTTTTAAAATTGAGGTTGGAATGTCCCTATAAAAAAATGTGGTAGAAGCATCCCCATTGAAAAGTGGGGTTAAAGTATCCCATAAAAGAAAACAAGTTGGAACATCCCTTCGAAAAAAAAAGATTTTGAATGGTTTTTGAAAATCAAAATTTTCATATTTTTGAAAAAAATAGATTTTAGAATGAAAAATTAATATGTTAAATAGGAAAGGGAAACATGACTTATGTTGTGACTCATGACTCTATGAGGGAAACCACTAAATATATTTCAAATCATTTAAATGACTAAAAAAGATCTAAGTGAATTTTCTTAAGTTTAGGAAAAACAAGGGATAGCATCGTACTGTCCATTTTCCCGAAGTTATTTCGATTTGGTCTGTGGTTCTTAATGGCAAAGGAGGTACCATTGTGGAGGTAACTCAATAAAGATTAATGCAAAAATATTCTAAAAATTCTAGAAAATTTCTTTCTAGATGGACTTAATTTTGAAATCAAGTTTAAGTCAGTGCTGATAACAAATGCAAGGGAAAAAGATATAGGAATGGAGTTTTTAAGAAAGCTTTAAGGTTTTTGGTGCCTCATGTAAATGTGGTTTCCTCTTCCTTAGCTGAGTAAGAAAGTCAGATTATATAGGGGATGATTTGGCCACTAAAATAACCTAGCAAAGAAGGCATATAAGATTTTTGGCATGTATAATATGATGACTCATTGTACCAATGTGATACGTTTCAATATTTGATTGGTTAATCTTAATTCTTTTAGGCAAAGAAAATTATCCATTAGACTAATCACAAGTTTTCCTTTATTAAATTAGATTTTCTCATGAAATGCCTTTATACCAAGCTTAATGGACCTTTCTAAAATATGTCAATCCAATGTTTAAAGCCCAAAAAATAAATCCACATGATTTGTACCAATTTATGTCTAATATTTGATGAATTTTGAGGCCAATGTCATGACCAAATTTGAGTTTTGAAGTCATGATATAAAGAGAGAAAAATGCCTCGAATTAGGTAAAAAATAGCCTTGTACATTGATACATTGAGCTTTGCATCGATACATTAAGCAAAAAAACCTAAAATGTATTGATATTTTGAATTTGGCATCCATACAAAGCATGGTGTATTAATACCATTAGGACTATATCGATACCATGCTTGTTGTATCAATACATGCACTCTTGTATCAGTACTTATTGGCCAAAATCAATTTTAGCTACGACATAACTTTGTATCAATACAAACACCCTTAGTATCGATAGCACTCTTCCAGTATTGATACCATACTATTTGCTATCAATACAACTAGAAAGATTTTGCAATTTGAATGATGTGGAGCCTTGTATTGATACCTTACACTTATATATCGAGACATGTATACAAAGATGTGGATTTTTCTTTTTTTTTTTACTCTCCTAACTTTTTAACTTAGACAAAAACGATGAGAAATGGACCTGTGCTTCTTCAAATGACTTGGATAGTGCCTCAAATGATGACTTATAATACTTTGAATATTAGCTCAAAAAAAATGGAGTATCTGCAAAATAAACTTCAAAGTTTGTTTTTGCATAACCTTTAAAACACGAACTTCAGTAGGTGACTAGTCTTACTTAGGCTAAATATATTGGTGGTGACTTTAAGTTAATTGGCCATTTCATGATGGCCATCTAGGGTGGAGTCAGATGAACGATTTTATCAAACTTGCTAAGGTTGATCCTAATAAGTCTGGCGTGTTATATTCATGTTCAACACATTAAGTTAATAATGATTTTGTTAATGTTCATTAACTACCAACTAGTCTAGCTTCTTGGAAACAGGCTCTATTGTCTGATGGTTCAACCACAAAAAAGGAAGGCCACTGTAAAAATGTCATATAAGGCAAGTAGGTGAAGGCACTCTTGGAACTCTTTCATATAAGGTTTGGAGTGCTCAGAACCTTTAAAATCAGAGCTCTTTAAACGGTGAGCAACAATGTTGTAATCTTCAGCTAATATCCATGGCTTGTCAACAAGAGATTGCTAAATATTCTCGAAATGTTTCCTTGGTCTTTTGCGGTTGCAACCCTCATTACTCTTATAAATTGTAGATACATAAAGCTTCTATGGGTGCACTTTAACATAGCATGTGATACTCTGATCAATGATTGCAACCAACTCTATGTGAATGCAATTCATTTATAAGAACTAGATTTGGCCATTATAGACCTCAACATAGTTGTGATGCATGTTTCAACCTTACAAATGCTAGCTCAATATTTCATCCATGTTAAGCTACTTCACTATAGTCTCTGATAAGCAAGCATATCTACATTAAGTTCATTCATTCTCTCTACTATATATATATATATATATATATTTAAAGGTTTGTTTAACCCCCTAACATTTTAGGCCAAATATTTAAGAGGAAAAGGCTAGATGTACCTTCTGATATAGCTAGTACTATTAACATTCTTTTTGCCTTTGTTAATTTTTTTCCTAGTTTTTAATGCCTTCACCAAATCATCTACTTTAACTAAAGCTACTATGTGCTTTCTTGGTAAATTAAGTCATACTTAATTAATTCTCAATTTTATTTAATTAAATCATACTTAATTAAATTTTGATTTTAATCTAATTAATCCTTTTTATTGTGGGTGACTTCTTAGGTTCCCAACATATCAGTAATAAAACATAATTAATCTCATTAATCATGTTCATAAATTAAAAGCAGGATCTCACAGCCCATCATAACTACCCAAGTTTTGAAGAATTATTGGGACCTTATTGAAACTTTTTAGTGACTAGTCTATCAATGAAATTTGGCTATTTCATTAAACACTCTAGATCGAGCATGAGCATGATGCAATGTTTACTATACTTCAATCCATACTAGTTTTTGCAGCTCATAATTAACATTATGAACTTAAAGAAACCTAAATTCATTGTGCTTTTATCGAAAACTTTAATCCTATTAACATAGTAGAAAATAGATAGGATATATCTCCGATATCACTAAAAGTGGTGAATTCTCTTTGGATCACTCATCCATCTTTATATGGTTCATGCCATATCCCAAATAACCCTATGGTAAGCATTCTTACTTATGGACATATTCAAATGATATCTAAGCATGATACTCCATATACAATATGACCTAGTTTCATAAGTTTAAGGACTAGTTACATGATTTGCTTGTGGAACATCTCTGTAGATACTTGAGTGAGTAATACTAAATGGAATTCTCAAATGTGCTATGTTCAATGAACTTGTTTTCATGAAACAAGCACCCATAGGACATCCCAAGCATCTATTACACTTCAAATTATGAGATTAACTACCTAGTTCATAAGTAGAATTTTCATAACACAGTCTTTGAGTATAGTTAATGCCCTATATTTGTAATACAATGACTAGGGACATGGTTTTAATGCATAAGAATCCCATAATTATAACTATTTATAAATCCTTTACAAGGCCTTATATGTTCCATGGGCTTTATCTAATTAACGGTTTCATGATTGTCAGTCATGCTACTAACATGAAAAAAGCCTTGTATCACTAACGTATGGTGATGAGCTTGCATTATTGATTGTATTCCTGCATATCCAATCTAATTGACTTTAGGGCATATTTACTTACAGGCTTGCTGGTAACTCTATTTTCTTCCTACTTTACCATTTCCTTAGTCAGGCCTAGTAAACTTAACTTACAAGTAGTTCTTATTCTACCTTCATCTATTACAATTTTCTTTTCTAGTTTATTCTCTATTTCTCCTATGTGCTTAGTATTAGCTGTTAAAGCTCCCAATTCTTCTTAAGTAGTTGATCTTGCACCATTTTTAGTTAGGTTATTACTCTTTGGTACCTAGACTTTTGCTGTAGTACTTGCTTTCTTAGGCAAACTTCTCCATACGTCTAAAAATTCCATAATGAAACGGCTTTGCAAAAGACATGGAATTTCCACCATAGTTAAAACTACTGATGCATCCCTAAGCTTAACATTAATTGTTTCAGGTACCTTTTCCTTGGCTTTGAGCTCCAAACAAACTTTTGCAGTACTGTATATTGGCTTATAGTAACACTATCCATGTACAATGAGGTGCGTATAGCACTACTTATATAGCTTAACACCCTCTTAGCATATAATTCCACAGGAATATGCCTGAGACGAATCCATGCTAGCACCTTTTGAAGATTAAACTCATGCATTTTTATATTAGGTTCCCATTTATGAGCAATTACTAGCTTATTCTATATATGCTAAAGACCTTACTCCGAAACCCAATCCCTAGCCTCTGAATTAAAAAATTATCCTATATACAACTTTGAGTCTAGAAGTTTTATTTCTACCTAATTGTTCTTCCCCATAGTAAAAAGGCACTTTGTTGAAAGATACTATAGTTAGGGGCTTTACATAAGAATTATGAACAAGAGAGTACTGTAATATCTGAGATCCTTCTTTGAAAATATCGCAGGGAAGCTTGACTATGATGCTGCCATTATCAGTCACTAATAAGAAGTGTTGGAGAGCTTGATCACTACTCATTGTACGGAGCTTCTTCTAATTAACAGTTAACTGTAGTGCAGCCACATCAATCATATAATTGTTTTTTTCCTAAGTAGTCATTTCCTTATCCATATTCCTGCACATTGTAATCTTGAATCGCTCTTGAAAAGTTGCCATGAAGGACATTCCTTTGCTTCCCTATTCTTCTTGATTGCAACAAGATCTTATTCTATATGATAAATCTCATATCAAAGATTTCACACTAACTTAATTCGAAAGATGGATCCGATGAAAATGTTAGTCTCAATTGAATAGGTAAAGTGTGTTATATATAAGAAAGATTAAATGAATTAAATTAATGTGATGATGTAAGTTCGCTGTAAATTGGAAGAATCTGAAGACGAGATAAAAGTGTTAGTCTCAATTGAATAGGTAAAGTGTGTTATATATAAGAAAGATTAAATGAATTAAATTAATGTGATGCATCATATGAAAAAATCAATGGATTTTGATGTAAGTTCGCTGTAAATTGGAAGAATCTGAAGACAATGAGAGAAAAGCGCAAAAAATCTTAACACCAAAGAGTCCAACTATTGTGCGCCTAAAGCATTTCCAAATGTGCACCATCTCTCTCCCTAAAAACATTTTCGTTCTACATAATAGATCACTTTTTAAAATATTTAGGGCAAAAAGTCTAGATCTAACACTAAAAAAAATGCAATGAGAAAGAAGTGTTTTAATTAACACCAACTACATAAAAGGTTAACTAATGAGTTAATTATAAAATTAGCCCCTCTAATATATCACTTATTCGAATTATGTACCTGAAAAAATTTTTGGCTTAAATAAGTATCTGAACTATGATTCTATCTAGCGTATAAGTACTTATATACTAACACTGTTAGGTCTTGTTGACGTGGCAATTAATAGCAAATCAAGTAACAACACATGGCATAAGTGTTATATCATCAAATCTTAAAATTTAAAAATATTTAAAAAGTCAAATATAATTTTAAAATATAAGAAATTTTTTAAATTAAAAAGGTAAAAATAATTCAAAATTAAAAAAAGAATAAAAATTTTAAAAATAAAAATTCAAAATTCAAAAATAATTAAAAATTTAAAATTTAAAAAACCTTAAAAATTAATTTTTAAAAACTTATAATTTTAAAATATATAAATTAAAAAAATAAAAATATCTGAAAATATATAATTAAAATTTATAGAAATAAAAATCACAAAAAATTTAAATATGAAAAAAAAAAAAGAAGAAAGAGGAAGGGAAAGAAAAGGAATAAGGGAAAGGAGAGGAAACGAGGGAGGAGGGAGGAGAGGGGGGAAGGAAAGATAGACGAAAGAGGGTGGGAGTAAAGAGAGTTGGGAAAGAAAGAGGGAAAGAAAGAGAGAAAAGGGGAAAATGGCTGATTCCACGTCGGCTAGCTACAATCTTGGCTGATTAAGGCAGATTCGATGCCAATCCATCCCTCGCGAGGTAGCTGTGGCCGTCGATGTCGAAATTGGCCCTTTCCTTTTTTTTTTCTCCCTCTTTCCCTTTCTCTTTCCCATTTCTCTCCACCAATTCATCCTTCTCCTACTCAGCCAGCCGTCGATATGACCGAACCAAGGTCAATTGACGATCGACTAGCTTGCCATCCCCTTCCACCCCTTCTCCTTACTCTTCATTTCCCTTCCTCCTGTCCTTTCCTCTCCCTTCCGTTCTTTCTTCTTCCTTCCTCTCTCTACCTTTTCTTTCTAGATTTTTTTTTCAATTTTTTTAATTTTTTAAATATTATTTTTGACATTTTTATTTTTTATATTTTTAAGTTTATTTTAATAATTTTTTTGAATTTTTATTTTTTTTTTGAATTTTATTGATTTTTTATAATTTTTTGATTTTTTTGATTTTTTTATAATTTTATAGATTTTTCAGAATTTTCATATCCTTTTGAATTTTTATTTTTATTTTTCAATTTTTATTTTTTGGAACATTAAAAAATTGTTTTATGTACATGGCTTGCTATGATCGGGTGAAAACGCCATGTTAGTTTTTTTTTTTTTTTTCTTTTAAAGGCTCCAGGAAATGGGATTAAATGTTTGATGAAATCATATAGTCTGAATACCTATTTAAGCTAAAATATTTTTCAATTACCTAATTGAAAAAAGTAGTGAAGTACAGGACTTAATTTTGTAAGTAACTCTTAACCAATTCCAACTTAAAAAGTTAGTGATGGAGGGACATTCGTGATTTCTTGAGGAAATTATGAACTGCTTTTTGCATACATGTATTAATTCATGTTGAGCTAAAATATGTATATACATATATGTTTTTATATTAATTCTTATTTAATATATATATATTTATTCTTTTTGCATCCTGATGATAATTTTAAAAAAAATAAACATCTATAAACTATAAATATATTTAAATTTTATATAAAACTAATAGAATAAAAATTAAATTGGTTAAAAATGTCAAAGTTATGTATATTTGTTTAGGGAATAGGTACAGATTTAACTTAGGAGTGAGTATGCATGTTTTGGCTCCACTTAGATCATGTTACCGTTAAAAATTTTTAAATGTCCTGTCCTACTGTAAAAATATATATATTTTTTAAAAATAAAATATTAATATAAAAATAATTTTATTATTTAAATATAACATAGTTAAATAAATTTTACTAGACAAATGGAGTTCGATTATGATCAAGCATGCAGCCATTAGAGCTGGTGGTTGGAAATTTGGATCCGCAGAGACTGGGTTTCAAAATTGATAAAGAAACAAAGAAAGTATAGAGTTCGGCATTCTTTTTCCTACAAAGTTTTCCAGTAGACATTGGAGCCATTTTTTTTCCCTCTCGAAGCCAGCAGTTATCATCTTTTTTGTGTTTTTGGTCAAAGTGGTTTTGGATCTAAGAATTTGGGGACAATTTTCTTTTCAGACAAATCATGGTGGCGGGGTTAGTACAGCGTTTAAGGAATTTGGAGTTTAGTTGAATTTGTAAATAATAAACTATACTATATATAAAACTTTATTTAAGTTTGATGGTATTAAATCAAGTAATAATACCAAAAAACAAAGGTCAAAATGATATTAATTTAATTAAAAAATAATAAAAAAATAAAATAAAAGATATACGTTTCTATTCACTGTAAGAAAAAGCTACACACTTGAAAAAAATCATTTTTTTTTTGTATTTTTCAAAATATAAATTTTTACTCACATTTTGATCTACCCACAGTTCAGATGTGCTATAATCTAATAATATTATAAAACTTTGAGTCGGTGTCATGGCACCAGTTCAATTGGGGAATTGCAAAAATTATTTAAAATTAATTTAATAAATATAAAATTAATAAAATAATAATTAATTATCTTTTTTTAAAAAAAAAAGCTATTTTTCACCCAAGGAACTATAATTTTTTTTTACTTAAAAAGAAAACAACCTATATTTTTACTTTAAAATACTCATATTTTAATAAATTATTTATTTCAAAAATAAATTAAAATATTTTAATACATTATTTATTTAAAAATAAATTAAAAAATTAACTCAAACAGTGGGCATGTGAAATAATAATAATAATAATAATAATAATAATAATACTGGTGCCGATAAGCTACATAAATAAATAATTCTAAAATAAAT
>JBBYHO010310731.1:38776-86270 GCA_038382025.1 Adansonia gregorii | reverse complement strand
TCAAGTTAAAATTTTCCATCAACAACTTTATGGGCGAAAATATATTATTTTTATTTTGATTTCGTTAAAAACTATTTATTAACCTAAACATTTAATATTTTGGGTTTACTAAAATTGGTTTTACGGTGTCTCATAACAATAAAGTAGGTTTTTCAGTTGAAAGTTAATAATTTGTTAACTTTTATTTAAATTAAGATAAAAAATATTTGAAATGAAATCTTGGATTATCTTAAGCTATATAATTTTGATAATTTAAATTGAGATAAAGAATATTTAAAATAAAACATTGAATAATCTTAATCTATATAATTTTAATAATTGAATAATTGACATGAACATGATTATTTGATAAACAAAAAACATGAGGTGTATTTTCATATATAATCATATATAGATAAGTAAATTTTTTTACTAAGCATGCATATATATATATATATATATATAATTCATTGATTGTATGTTAGGCTTTCAATGGTTATGAAAAAAAAAAATACATGTAAAAAAAAATCTAACGTCACAATTTATTGCGAGATTTCTAGTATCCTTTTTTAATATATAAAATTTATCACACCAAAGTGAAAAAAATGTGATTTTATTTTTTTAAAAAAATGTATTTATAAGGACTAATAAGTTAAAAAATAGGTGATTCATGTTTAGTGAGTAGTTATAGTTTAATAAATATTTTAAAAATATACTAAAAAAGAGTGAGTAATTTTTTAGTAGGTAGTTTTTCTTTTTAAAATTAAAAGACTTAAACATCATGATTTTACTTTTATGAATGTAACTTTATTTCAATTTTTATGTAATTTTTTTAACAGAGTTTTTATCACTTAATTCGTGAACAAAATTCAAAACTTTATGTTTAGTATAAAAGTAGATATTTATGATATGATTGTTTTTCATATTTCATACTCCTTTGGTTTCATACTTTTCATATTTTATAATTTAATAAAAACATTGATATATTATATTAATTTTTTTTATAAAAACTAAAATTCATAGTTTTAAAATGAAAAGAATTCTAAAGGTTTTGAAATTTAAAATAATTAAGATTTTCAAGTTTTTAAAACAGAAACACAGACTTTCAAAAGAAATATAAGCAATAAAATAAGACGAAAGGAATGTGATATTACAAAAGAATTCTTGTACTTCATTTTAAAAAAATGAAATATTTTTTTTGTGGCATAAATGTTTTTAAGTAAATTCATTTTAGTTTAAATGAAAAATTATTTTTCATGCATTTAGTCATTTGGTTAAATAATTTCATTCCTTATTTACGTTTAAGTAATAAATAAATAATCATTTGGATAAAATTCTAATATTATTTTTGGTCAGAAAAGCCATATCATTTTCCAATCTAACATATATATATATATATGTATATAAAACGGACTAAATGAATTGCTCACCCATTGTCAACTTTTTTCAGGTCATGAAGGGAAGAAACAAAGAGAGAGAGAGAGAGAGAGAGGAAATTTTGTGTTTTTTAAGAAATTAAAATATTATAAATTTTTATGAATTTTTATCCATTTTTGATACGTTCATCTATTTGTGTCATATTTAATTTTTTTATGCTACGTTTTTGTTATTTTTGCTATATTGTTTTTGTGTAGTATTTTAATTCATCACGTATTTTGCATAGTTCATTAATGTGACTTAATTTAGATTGAAATTTGCTTGTTAGTGTCGTATCTCGATTCATGATATATTTTACATAAGTTGTAATAGTGATTCAATTTTTAAAAATTTTGTGTATTTGTGTTATTTTTATTCAAAATATTATAAATTTATAAAACCTTTTACATGTTGATAATTAGTTTGGTGCATTCATTTATTTGTATCATATTTATGTTATTTTTTGTATTTTATTTTAATAAATTTCCTATATTATATTCATATCGTATTTCATTTTATATTTTGCATAGTTTTTCATTATAATTCAATTTAGAAAAAATTTTATGTTCTCGTGTTGTATCTTAATTCATGATATATTTTGCATAATTTATCATAGTGATTCAATTTAAAGAATAATTTATGTGTTTGAACATATCAATGTTATTTTTGTGTGTTTAAAGTATTCTATATTTATATTATTTTTTACATGTTAGTAATTAGTTTTATATAGATTTTGATATGTTATGTATTCGTATCATGTTTATATTATTTTTGTATCATCGTTGTATTTTAATTGTTTTTTTGTTTTTATGTTATGTCTGAAGTCATCCATTTTTTTCATAGTGATTCAATTTTAACCCCAAATTTATTTAATTAATATAAAAACATAAAAAATATTTACATAAATGATAATTATTTAATATGATTAACTTAAACTAATATGATTGTTAATTTAATTAAACATTTATAAATATAAAAATTACCTTAACGAAGCCAGAAAGAGTTCTTGTTAACTATATGATGAAAAACATTAATGTATGTGGGGAAATTGAAAATAATAAGAAATTTAGTGAATATTTCAAGACATGTAATATGTTATTTTCTTTAAAGTTTTATTTACCTCTACCAATAATTTGGTATGCAAAATAGTTATCGGCCTATAAATCTCGAGGATGTAAACATCAATCCTTTATGCGCTGAGCATTGTATAGCAAAGCTATCAAACTTCTTCAAAGAATTTCATTGTAACTTCTTTTCTCCATGTCTTTCAAAATGAAGGGTTTATTTATGTGTACATGTCTCTTTATACATACATGATTATCCAAATAAATGTTTATTTGAATAGTCATAATACTTGGTAAACAACCAATTGACACAACTTTTAATATATATTTAAGAGACATAGCTCTTAAATTATTGGAGACATAACTGTTCATTTATTATATGAAATTATTTTGATCGTCCTCTACCATTTTTAAAATAAAGTAGACTTTTAATAATTTTTGAAAATTAATTGCATAAATGAAGATTACTTATGATTGAATTTTCATTTAGTGAATATGTTAAAGTTAACAGAAATTTTATGGTAGATTATATTTTGAACCAACTATTCCATTAGATTAGTCAAACATGTCTTATACAAAAATCTCAGCACCAATCGATGCGTAGTATTTTTGGACGATATTATGGACTTGTGTCTTTGTCCCTTTTTTGTGAAAGTTGTTGGAGCTAAGCCTTTAACTCCAAAAAATGACTACATTTCTCACTCATATAGGTAGATCCTATTGAGAGTATTCCCTTAACCATAACATTTTAACATATTTATGTGATCACTTTATTTATTCTTTTGCTAAAGAATGCATGTTTTATAAGAAATACTAATTCTTTGTCTTATAACTTTCATAATTATCACTTTATCTATTTTGCCATGATGATTTCATGTTTGTCTACTTTATTTATTTCTAATATCCCAAGAAATCAATTCATTATCACCAAATGTGTATACATCATATTGCCTTTTTCAACCATGTAAATTGTTATAAAGAGGCCTCAAATCCTTTGGTGGAACAAGACATTATTATTGCTAGTTTTCATAGCTTCTTATCATAGTCAATACATGACTTTATACATATTTTGTATATATTATTAAATAACATTACTTTTTATCAACAAACGACATATATATATATATATACGCACATAAAAACACACAAAAGTGTTTAATATATCATTTAGAATATAGTCAATATTATGACACTATTAGTGGGTCTATCAAGTGACTATTACAAAAACAATATATACATACCCTTCCTCATGGATACTATTAGTCATTTGTTGCTAATAACCAAAACCTTTCCATCACCCAAATGAGTTAAACAGCATTCATCTTGTTATTCTAAAATTTTTCATACTCACAAGATCTTCGAGACATGATTTTCCAAATAATTCAATTTTTAGTGAGTTTACTCATAGTGTATACATCCTTCAAGCGTGGTCACTTAAAATAACAAAGCATTAATTAAGAGATGACAAAAGCACTATTCATAATTTCATATACCATGCTTATCAATATTTTTTTTTTACAAATCTGATCATGAAATCTATCATGATTCCATAATATATCTTGCTTGGAAATCATTTCAGAAAGCTTTATATTATGAATATAAAGGCATTTGATTATATCAATAAGTGACTTTATATTTTTAACCTTATTCAAATTATATCCATTAGTCAATCATTTGCACAATAGCATACACTGATTAAGCGAAATAAAGTCAAATAAAACTATATACTCGTATCTTGATCTCCAAATCTTTGTCGCCATATTAATCAGTACTATTAAGAAATATCATATTCTTCATAAAAGAAATAGCTTCCATGTGAAAGCATAAACTTTTCTATTTTTCCACCTTGCATTATAAAATTAATCATGCAAATAGTATATGATTTATTCCATTTATAGTCAAAACTACTAACAATAATAAAATTTTTAGAATAGTTCAAACATTTTCTTTCACCAAGATTAATCCATGTGACAAATAATAAAATGAATTAAAAAATTCTAAATTCACAATTTCATTTAAACCTTTAAAATTATAGACTATAAATTATATAAAAAATATGGCATTTAATATATAAATCTTGTTAAGACTTGAAATCATAAACCATTATTAGTACATCCTTATCTATTAATTATAGCCTTTAAAGGTATAAACTCCAATTTTGAACAACTTGGCAAACATTTATTTAAGATCATATTCAAACTTCAATACAATTCAGTAAATATTTAAAAGTCATGCATTTTGCATATTATAGTGTATGATGTATTCAAATATGCATTAACCAATATAAATATTGTTGATGCAAGGATTGTCGGATTATGCCCGCTATGAGGTATTATCCACTTTGGAGCAGTCATGGACTGTCCTCACAATTTTATCGTCTGAGAAAAGGCACTTTGATAGGGAAAGGGTGGCTCTTGCTTTATAAGCCATAGTCCATATCTTTGGCTAATCGATGTGGGATTGTTGCCTTGTGCTAACATTAGCCCCTCAAGCAAGGGTGTGGGCTGTGTAGGTTCCCACAGATGGCATAATTATTGATGCAAGGATTATCGGACTGTGCCCGCTATGAGTTATTGTCCACTTTGGAGCAGTCATGGATTGTCCTCATGGTTTTTTCCTTTAAGAAAAGGCTCCTCGATAGGGCAAGGGTGGCTTTTGCTTTATAAGTCACAGTCCATATCCTTGGCTAATCGATGTGGGATTGTTGTCTTGCCCTAATAAATATCAAAAGAAAAATAAAGAAAAATAAGCATATAAAAGCCAATAATCCAATAACTTTTAGAAATATTCCTGAAAAATAATTATTTTTTTGATGATAATAATATATATTATTATTAATCATTTACTATTGCATGATGATCAGGATAATATTGGATAGTAGTATTACAAAAGTCCAATATATTGACATCAAGATCGTCGTTATCCTTACACAATGCCATTTGTGCCAACTACACTAATTAATTTGCGAGTAACACCATAATAAACCACCCATGATTTTGATATTGTCTAATTTCCTTTATGGTATTTATCTCTATCTCACTAGACATATTGTTTCCATTTGACCCAAGGGTTAACTTACAAAAGCAATTTAAAAGTACTTTTTGGATAATCATCTCTAAATTTATGCACTTTGACCTAAATGCGTAGTATGAACAATGGTCTTTCATTCTTAGTGCTTACCATGGAAGGCACAAAATAAAGACCACCAGCTTCAAGTATTATTGGCTATTCTCCAAATATCATAAGTTACCCTTAGAGCAGTTACATAAGCTGAATTGTTATCTTTAGTGTTCTAGCCTCACTATTATTGCCACCAAGAGTAGTAGCCAATCCTAAACCAACAGGTGTCTATATCATATGCCCTCGAAAGAGGACATTTTGGTCGATATTGTTGATAAGCTTCTAAAAGCCAAGGTTTAATTATTTCTAGGTGACTTATCGATAACTTAAAGTTTTTATGTAAAAAAGCCATCATTGGTTAAAATTTTTAAGATGAATGGTAATTTAATTCTCAAGGATTAGGCATCATATGAGTGGTGTCCTTATAATAAAATTAGTAAGATAAAAATTATTAATAGAAAACATATCTTGTGCTTGTTGTGTGAATAATTATTGTTACCTAATGTGCAAGTTTGTTAAATCATTCCTTGGTGTGCCAAGGTGTTAGCCACTGCCATGACTTTCCTATTTATTTAGAAAGAATTGATTTATTTCATAAAAGAGGTCATTTTTTGGACAATCACGTAATCTTGCCAACTTTTTAACCTAAAATGTAAATGCACTAGTTATCCTAAAGAAATTACAAGGCTTGGCAAGTATAAATTCGACAGATTGTATCAAATATGAAACATCTTAATCAGAGTAGATATTTTATATGCTCCTCAGCAATTATCAACTAGATCAAATCCACCAAAAGAAGGCTCATAAATGAAACGAATAATTATACCTACAAGATTATGTATATATCTCTAACATAGACTAATGGTTTCTAAGACTCCATAAATGATAAGCAATAGTAGCTACAGAATCTCAAGCAATTTTTTTTCCACCATTACCATTAAATCTGCCAATGAAGATGACTAAATTGCAACACAAGCTAAAAAACATATGATTTAGTATAAATTATCTTAATTTTAACCCTCATTTTTTCTTATATCGATCATCTTGATCCTTTCGAGAGATCAAATAATGTATCCCCAGCAATTACATAATCATAAAATAATGAGTTAGCACTTTTGGTTGCCGGGTTACAAACATGTAAGATAATATGTCTCTCACATATGTTGGTACCTTTAACTTATGATCCATATAAAAGGATTAAAGGCATGCAATTTTTCACTATATACATGCTTTATTTCATTTGGCATTTTGCTCAAAATATGCCATTTACAATACGATGTATAACTTAACTATACAAAAACATTACCACCTTGACCTTTAATTAAATTTTTCATAAAATTATGTAAATAAAATCTTAAAATTGTTAGCCTATATGGGGAACTATAATAAGAAATTGATGAAACATTTATGACTTATAACATGCCACTTTCTTTAATGTTTTATTCACCTCGACCAATAATTTGGCATGCAAAAGAATTACTGATGTATAAACTTCAAAGTTATAATGAACCTTATCATTGACAGAGTTTTGCATTGATGATATTAATCCACTATGCACTAAGTATAGCAAAAATATCAAACTTTTTTAAAGAATTTCAATAATTCTTTTCTCTTTATGTTTTCCAAGATGAAAGAGCCTATTTATAAGTAACTAAACATTTTTTATATAGATATGATTATCTATGCAGATGTCTATTTAGATAGCCACAACACTTGGTAAACAAGCAAGTGACACAACTTTTAATATATAATTAAGAGACATGGCTCTTTAATTATTGAAGACATAAGTTTTTATTTATTATAAGAAATTATTTTGAAAAAGTTCCAAAAAATATTTAGACACCTAATTTTGTTTAAGCCATACTTTAAACCAATTATGCCTAACCTAAGGCCCATACCTATGATAGGAATGCATCTCTTTGTCATTCTCGATGAAGTTTAAGTGCTCAAAGGTTAGAGGGCTTAGGATGCTTGTGACCAAATCAAACAAAGGAAATTGGTTAGAAAGTTGAAATAGGGTATTTTTAAGCAAAGTATGTGTATGTATTAATTCATGACCTTTTTATATCAATACTTTAGCCTCTAAAACGTCAAAGGTAAGGTATTGATATCTAACTTTTAGGTATTGATATTGCGTCAATTTTCATAAGTTCCATATTTTGGGAAACAAATATATTGATACTTTTGAACAAATAAGATACATCAACATGAAGTATCAATATGGCTAAAATATTTTGAAGGGTATGGCATTTATGTTTTGTTAGTGTCTTACATTCTTGATCACTCAAAATTACTTAGGACCACTTCCTAATCACACAAGAGATATTTTTCCTAACATTTTTAGACTAAAACAAAAAACATAGTGAGCTTATGAATATGTCATTTAGCTAAAACCATTAGATCTTAATTGGATTTTTTCTAAGTAGAGTAAATTCTCCAATTATGTTTAGAAGCCAATGGACTTGTAATCTAATTTTTTCCAACCAATTACACCTGGTTTTGCTTAAAATTTAATGGGATGCTATTTTAAGCTAGAGTTAAAATTGCCATCATACATAGGTAGAAGATATGGCCATTTAAGGGGATAGTCCACTTTAGGGCATACATGGGATCTTGGTGACCTGAGTAAGCTTAATCCATCCATTTGGAAGGTCCTAGCCCCTTGATCATAACATTAAGGGTTTATAGAGCATACCTGCAATCATTCTTGCATGAGATGTTAAGAACATGGTGGAAGTGCATAGGGACAAGAGGTTGATGAGCTAAAAGGGTTCCATAACCTTTTAGCTGTCTAAAACAAAGGAAAAAATTGGTTCACAATGAAATAACCAAAAAAAATGAAAAAAAAATAGAGAAAAGCCTTTCAGGTTTACTTGAAAGTGTTTCTTTTAATTTTGTTTTAGCTATATTTTTGCATATTCTTCTTTTCTTATGTGAGCTTGAGGATCCTAAGCCATGGTTTAGGTAATAGGTTTGTGTCAAAGGTGTAACAACCAAGTTTATGACCAAACTTTAAGCTATTATCTCTATTTTTTTGTTTCTTAGTGGTTTTTTTATTGAAGTTTCATACAAAACCAATATTCCATTAAAAAAATTTGTTTTCATGCATTTTAGACTAAGCTGTGGTGTTTCCATCATGTAGTTCTTTATTCCAACACTTGTTAGTTTACCCCATGTTGGCCATTTTTCATATTATATATATTTCATGGATTTCATATTATTTTATGTACTATATGCATGTTATGTCATTGAATTCATGATCTTCGCCATTTTAATAAATATATTGTTATGCATAGTTAGGCTATAGATGTTTCTTGGTTCATGCAAGTTCAAGTTGGTAAAAATGTTTGTTTGTGCATAAAGTCATGTATAATGATATTATTACTTATTTTTAAAGAAAAACACTTTTTTGGTGTGTTTTTACGGTTGGTCGAACCTAGGGCCTTTTTGCAATTTTCTTAAAATGTTTTCATGCATATTAGGGAGCATTTGGCAATTTAAATGCATAGTTTATTTTATATAATCTAGGGATAATTTAGTAATTTTTATGCATTTTATAGTCATTTAGGTTATTTTATATAATCTAGGGACCATGTAGCTAATTTCTTGCATATTAGGGTCATTTAAGTTATTTTACATAATCTAGTAGCACTTTAGCATTTCCCATGCATTTTATGCCATGTAGAGTATTTTACATAATTTAGCACCATTTTGCGAATTTCCAGCACCTTACGATCATATGTGTATTTCACATTAACATGGGTGAAAATAGTTAACATAGATTTTTTTTAAACAAATACAAATTCCCCTGTATATCCTTGAGAGATGGTGAAACATAGTTTTTTTTTATAAAATAATTTTTTGATTTGATTTAAAAAGGGTGCTTTGTATCGAATATTGGAGGGATACCAACATGTAACATTGTCTAGATGATTTTTAAAATATTTGGGCTCAAAATATGAATGTGAAATTGTCACTAACAAAATAAATGTGTTAGTAAGGCATAAAAAAAATAATAAATATTACATAAAAATAAAACACAGAAAGAATAGAAAAGAGGATTAGTTTGGATGTATCTTATAGTTGTCATCGATTATCTAGAAATAACCAAATTAATGATTGAAACACGCTAGGACTCATAGGACAATTAAGCATGAAAATTGAGGTTTGGGTTAAAAAATCTAAGAAAACATTGGGAGAGAGAATTTTAATTTTTGATAAAATTTTGAAAAAACAAAGTTGAAAACTTAAGTTGGTGAAAATTTGATAATTTTTGAGAAATTAATTATTTTTGAGTATTTTTGATAAAAAGTTGGGTTTTGATTTAATTGAAGAAAAAAACTAAATTGATTTTATTTAAAAATGGTTTTCCATTAATCTGAGCATAGTGGGACCACTATATGACTCATAACCTTATGGGGGTATTGATTGGACTTTTCTCGAGGCATTCGGATGCCTAAAATATATGGACACAAGTTGGTCACCTAAATTTGACTATGATCATAATACGATATAGCATTGCACTGTCCAGTTTCTTAATTTTATTTTGGGCTTGTTTTGAGGTTTTCCAAGGCAAACAAATACTGTTGGAAAGATAATGCAATGTGATTTAGTTTAAAAATATTACAAAAATCCTAGAAAATCAAATTCTAGGAGAAAATAACTATTAAAGTTAGATTTGGTTTAGTGCTAACAGTAAGTGTAAAGGAAGGGTGCAGAAAACTTTGAAAAATCGGCTCTAATTCACTCAAACTCGATAACTTGCAAATGATATATCGATGGAAATGGAATTTCACTTAATTTTTGGGAAAATATTTAAAAAAATTAAAAATAACTGAAGGGGTCAAAATAGCTCATATTTAAGTTTGATTGTTGGTTTCAAGGGTTTTAAACTATACAATAGAAAAAATCGTAACTCTTTCATCCGAGCTTGTCTTAGGGAAACACAAGTGCTCACTGGAATGAATTAGTTAATTTAATCATCTTTAAGGGAAAAATAATAGAAAAATTTAGAAAAATCATTTGGAGCTTGAAAGTAAACTTTTTAATAAGGTTAAGCTGCTGCTAGTAACTAAAATAGAGTAACTTTCAGTTGTTAGTTTTCTTAAACTCGAATTGGCTATAAACATGCAAATGTCTATCATTAAAGGTTCATGGTAGTAGGTTAATAGGTTTATCCATAGTCATGGGGAGTTTAGGCAAATGAACAGCCCATTAGCCTAGTCATTTGGCCTTAATAACCATAAGGCCTAGGATAAAGACATTTTATCAAATAGGTTATAAACAAAATTCATTAAAGCACAATATATGGGCTAGCTAAATTAATAAAGTCAAATGGGGGTTTTGATCATTAAAATACACCAATAGCTCATCAAATACAAGATCAATCAAGCAAATTCAAAAGGAATGCGTGAACCTAATACAAGGATCATGGTTGCATGAAAATGGCTTACTAAATTAACATTTTAATGGAGTAAAATAATCAACATAAAATGAACATAGGTCAAGCATACACCGATACTTTGCTATCCTCTTTTCCTTTTATACCTCTCGATTAAACCTTTTTAACCAAAGCAATATTTGCCTTTTGACTTGGTTTTCTTCCTTTCCCTTTATGCATTTAACTTTTGGCTAAGACTTTTTAGTCTTTGTTTTATATTTTTCTTGCTTTGTTCTTTTTTATCAGGTGACCTACAAAATGGCATTTATCCCCCTTGAAAAATGGAACTTTGGCTTTTATATTAGCTTTGGCCAGTTAGGGTATACACTTAAGGTAGGGTATTTAATTAGTATTTTGTTGTTGTAAATTGGTGAGCCACCTTGTAGCATAATATGCTTTTAACCTATAATTGGTTGAAATGCCAGGGTTGAGGGACCAAACTAATTCCCTATTGGTTAGTCCAAGGTGGAAATTCAACAATGCCTTCCCTTAATTTTAATTATGCCATGTAATGTTCTACCATCCTAGCTAAGTAAGCCTTTAAAATCAAATTAACGCAATGCAATTAAATAAAACAGGTCCAAATAAATTAGATAAATAGGCATATAAACCATATTTTATTTAAAATAAATTTAATAAGATAAGGCCTAAATAAAATTTTACTTGTAAAATTGGCCTAACATAATTAGATAAAATAAGCCTAAAAAAATAAATTAATTAAATAAACATATAGACCTTATTTTATTTAAAACATTTTTAATTAGGTCTGGTGTTAAATTAAATAATTTATGAACTTACCTTAGCTCGAGAAGATGGCAACTGGATTCGGGCTTGGACATCTAGCCTTGATAACGTTTTGAAATGCTAGCATGAAGGCCTAGATAAAATTAAGTATCTATACTTTCCTTCTTTTGTTGTTGTTGAGTATCAAGGGCAAGGCCGAGACTAATAGGCACCATTTTGTTTAGGTTGAAGTGAAGTTCTTTGTGCGCTTAAAAGAAAAGAGAAACCAAAATTAATATAACATTAAAATCAGAACAAGATTTGGTGGCGATTCTAATTTTGCAAGTATAGTAATAAAAATAAGGTTTTTGGATGAGGACCTAAACTTTATTCCTAGGCTCAACCTATCCCTAGGGTCAGTTTGAAGACCTAGTGTTTGATTCCAGGCTTGACCTATTTCTTAAAAAGTAGATTGGAAAGAAAAGGAAAAAACTTAGAGTTTGTTCCTAGGCCTAACCTATTTTTTGGAAAGTAAATTCGACTTAAAAAAAGGATCTAGAGTTCGTTCTTAAGCGCGACCTATTTTTTAGGAAAACAAGTTTCAGTTAAAATGGGGATACCTATGACATGAGTGAAACCAACATTCCAAAGATACCAATAACCTAAGCAAAACCCTAAGTTTAAAAATAGAGAATTAGGAAAAACCAGTACAAACCAATTCCATTTAAACTATCTTACTATATTCGTTTAGGTTAACTCTTGAAAATAGCTAATTAGCCAGAATTATCCTATCAGTATCATTGGTTTTAGCTCTTGACAAGAGCTATTTAGCGAAAACTAGCCTACCAGCATCTGTAGGCTAGACTCTTGGTATAGGCCAAATTTATTGGAATTAACATACCCAATTTATTAGACTTAACTAGTTGGAGATAGCCTACCAACATCATTAGGCTAAACTCTCAATATAAGCCAATTAGCTGTAACCAACCTACCAGCATCATTGGATTAACTTTTGGTATGGGCCAACTTTTTTGGAACTAGTTTACTGGATTCATTGGCTTTGACTTTTGAAAAAATGACAGTTAGCTAGAGCTAGCCTACTAGCATCATTGGGTCAAACTCTCAGTATGAGCCAATTAGCTGAACTAGCCGACCAGTATCATTAGGCTTGACTATTAAGGAAGGGCAAATTAGTTGGGCTAGCCTGCCAGCATAATTGGGCTAGACTATTAATACGTGCCAATTAGCTAGAATTGGCCTATCAGCATCATTAGGCTTAACTCTCGGTAAGAGCCAACTTCACTAGAATTAGCCCATCAAATTCATTAGGCTTGACTCTTAAAAAGGGGCCAATTATCTAAAGTTAGCCACTAACATCATTGGGTTAGACTTTTGACATGGGGCATTAGCTGGAAGTAGCCTACCGATTTTATTGGGCTTTACCCTCTTTAATTGAAAAAAGATGTCTTGTAAAATTTTCTTACATGAAATCTTATGAGTGATGCACATAATGCATTTAAATGAAGCATATGTTAATATGATGTAAATGATTTTTGAGATGATGCATCCGTAACTGCGAGCATTCATTGTCCTTTCATGCAGATGCACATTACCATTTTGGTGCATAAACAATTTCAAGTCATAAAGGGTTGGTTGTCATACTTTTTATCCAGCAGGGATTCTCATTATGGTGCCTTGCCTTTGTCCAAAAATTGTTAGACCTACCAAGGTAAGTGTCAATCTTCTTCCTCTTGACATTTTTCACCTTACAAAGTAGTGGTTTGCTGATTTGTTAACCTTTTGAGAGTAAACTTGTTAGTGAAAATAAATATGAGACCTTTGGTGGAGATCTTGCATTTTTGGTGTCTTTTTGCCTTAGCATGTCCTTTATGCATTTCAACTATAAAGTCTTTAGGGTATCTTGATTTTCCTTTAAAAAAATCAAATATGAGATCAATATTTACTAAATCAAGATTAACACTCATGGCTTTATGCTATAAGCATTTTCATTTCTCTTTTCAAAGCATGTCCTATTCCACGTGCCAATAATTACGTTATTATGGCAAAGGGAAAATTACATAAAACTTGTTCCGATGAAATATTTTCTAGTATTGAATGTAATGAGTCATCATTTCGCATCTTTAAAACACGTGATGTCATAGTTTTTGACGATGAATTGTCATAACATGCCAAACATGAATCTGACATGCCAGACTTAAACGAATAAATTTCATTTTCTCGTATTAGGATAGAACTTAATTGTTAGATAAATTGATCATCTAACTAAACCCTCAATGATAATTATGATATAACCAAATAACTCTGAGTCGCTACCAATCTTATTTTTGGCTAGGTAAGATTGGTCACTTATTAGAGTTCCTATTTGGAGGTTAAAAAACCTTAGAAAATAAACTCTAAAGTTTACTTAATAACTAAAGAGTCATGTAAAAAGGTCAAGAGTCATTTTCTTGCAGAGTTAGACAAGTCCCTTCCACAATGCTCATAAATTGGTACCTATTGACACATGTTATCTTAAATCTTGATTAAAATTAATTTTAATTTTTCAATGCTTAATTATAATTCTCATATTTTATTTAAAATTAATATTATTTTTTGGTACCAAGTAAATGAATGTTTAATCAATTTTAGAATTCAGAATACTTTTTAGACCCTTTTAGAAAACTCAGAGGGCATGCATGGACATTATCGAGTGGCCCTAAATCATAGAAAATGATTTAAGTGCATAAAATTTTGCATGCTAATTCGTAAGTCATGGAAAATAACTTAAAATATTTTTAAAATGTATAAAATTGCATAAACGTCCCTAGGTCATGGAAAATGACCTAAAGGAACCTAACATACATAGACCTGGCAATATTTGATACGATTGCACGAATATAACATGCATAAGATCAAAAAAGCGTGATATGACATAACATGATTACAATTCTCAAAATATGTAATACGAATTATAAATGTATCAAAATTGATAAAAATAAAAAATCTTGACGCGACAGAATATATGAATATGATATGAATACACGAATTGTCAGGTCTAAACATATGTGAAATTGCATAAAAGGTCCTAAATCATGATATGACCCTAACATACATGGAATTGTATAAAAGTCCCTAGAACATGGAAAATAAGCTAAATAACTTTAAATGCATGAAATGACATCAAAGTCGTAATGTGCATGAAACCATCATGGAAAAAATTGCAAAATGGTCCTCAGAAGTTTCTAACATCACAAATACATCTATAAACATCTTACTTGCCAACAAACATGCAAGAATACCATCATAAATGATTTTTATGATAAAATATCTCATTAACATGAACATATATGGATTCACTGTTATGCTTGGTGATGTTGTCAAAATCATAAATTTTCTTGGAAAATGGATGGACATGTAAATGATGAAAATCATAATATTTTAAAGGAAAGTGTCTAGACATTTAAATAATGATTATAATGCATTAAAATATCATAAAATACATGAATCATACATAATATGGAATGTGAGTAACATAAAAGATAAACTAAAGTTGAGACATGAAACAAAAACTTGATAAAAACCACGTTAAACAGAAGAAACTTAACATAAAACATTTGGTAAGCAAGTTTACTTAATGGAAAAAATGATTTTTATGAAACTTTAAACTAAATCATCAAGAAAACAAATATATAGCATTTAGAGATCATTGCTTAAGATTTGGAGATAACTTGGTTTTTACATCATTGGCTCAAATTATCATTTAAGCTTAGAATACTTAAACTCATACAAGATGAAGAGAAAAATAAAAAAAATTAAGTAGAAAATAAGTAGAGAAACCACTTAGGATCAAAGTTGAAGAAACTCTATTTTTTTCTCTCTTTTTCTTTCTTTTTTTTCTTTTCTAGTTTTTCACATCTAAGAACCAACTCCTCCTTTTTGGATGCCCCAAGAGATTTAGAACCTCATTTGGTTGATTGCTTGGTATCCTAATGCATTTCCATTCACTCTTTGAAAACTCACCCAAGCTTACTTGCAAGTAATCTCTCTATGCTTTAGGTGCTCTAATCAAAGTGACTGAAACCTTTTTATTAGGGCATGGTTTCAACTAAGCTAAATGGACAAACTCAGTTGCATGCCTCTAAGGAGAAACCCTCACCTAAAGAAGCCATTTCTTGGCTCTATGCAAGAAAAAGATTTTAACTCTCATTGCATTTCAACCAAACTAAACTTGAAATGGTTAAAAGATAACTAGAATAAATGCCGTTTAGTTTCCAAACACAATTAGAACATTAAACTCATCTATTCTAAGCCCATTTAAGCTTTAATGGCTTAGGCTACATGGATGGCTCTTATACTCATGTTTTGATGTAAAAATGTTAATAAAGGTCCTCTTGCATGATTATGGAATGATCCAAGATTATTAGAAAGGTGAAATGTAAGAAAACTTGCGTGAAAAAGCTTATTTATTATGAAAAATTTCGTGTAGTATCAATTCATTGATGTTTGTACGGATATAGGTGCTTCTTAAAGTGAAAAAAGAAAACAAGAAAATTTATAGATGTATCGATACAATTTGCATTGTATCAATGCATTTGCAATTGTATTGATACAATATACAATTGTATCGATAAAACTGCATTCCTAAGTCTAGAAACAATTAAAACCTGATGATGTATTGCTATATTAATGAAATATATCGATACATCTTCATAGATATCATGAAAATAATTTTTTTACATTCCAAACGTTTCCAATTATTCAATTTGGTCCCTGGACATTTTAGACCTATGGTCTCTTTTTTATTATTATTTTTAAAAACTTTTTTGGCCTTTTAATTAAGTCCAAGATTTCAAAAATTTGCCAAGAACGAGAAATGGATTTATTTTTTTTGAAATCATGGATTAAATATGGTTTGCTTGAAAAGGGTCTGAACAAAATTAGGTGTCTACATTGGTGATCACTATAAAGGATATTTTTAAATAAGGCAAAAAAATTAACACTTTTTGATTGGTTTAGGTGGTTTAGTGTAGTATATTCAGCATGTTGGCATAGCAAGGTCAACGTTTCAAATGCTTTGATAGATTGTGATCAAAGGCTTATTATTGTTGATCTAAAAAGATTGGGATTTGGGATGGTTAACACAACAAGGTCAGGAGTTGATATAAAATGGTTAAAGGTATGAACTTTCATAATCGGATCAAGAAAAGAAAATCAGTGTTCCTCTATTTGAATTCCTTGAAAGGTAAACAAACCTATTATGACAAGTAAAAATGTAAAAGTTCAATAAATGTAAAGCTTGAAATTGAAAAATTTAACTGAGAAATCTATCAAACAAGCTACAACACATTGGAATTCCTAGGAGCAAGAAGATTATATGATTAATGAAGAAACCATTGACCATTGAAAAGGGTTCCTTTTAACCTGGTGAGAAAACGTTGCAAACTAGTAAAACTAGATGATTTAGGGAGATGGAAAAAAAGATTAAAGCAAACCTCGAAAAATAAGTATGATGGCAAGCGATGTTGATGAAGATCATAAGTGGATGACATTAGTGAAGATGATGATGGTTATAAGATTTATAGATAAAGTTGCAAAGAATTCTTAAAAAAAAAAAACAAAAGTTAATCAGACTACCACAAAGATCTGAAAAATGCTTTGGTAAGCATGCTTATAGCCTCCCTAGGAAGTTATTATAATGACTACGAAAAGAGAGAGAGAGAGAGAGAGAGAGAGAGAGAGGGAGAGAGAGAGAGAGATTAACAAAGCAGTGGGTTGATGGAGGTTATTAGATTTTGCACCTTTAGGAATGTTTTGGTAAATGCCAGTGAATATTGATTACATGAAAGCATGTTTAAGAGTGCATTGCCTTTTCAACAAGAAAGAGAAGTACTTGTGTTTTAGGGAAAGTTAAAAAGCGAATTTCTTAATAGTCTTTATATCTAAGCCTCCAAGCCATATTTTCCAAGACACCTTAAGTGTAGAAAAAATCCAAAAATCCTGCTAACCTGCTAGGGTAACTTCATAATCTTTATTTAATGGATCTTGTTGTGCTAGATAATATTAATGCTAAGAAGTGCTACTGCCAAATAGTCCTATGCCAGGTAGCATTGTTGCCAAAAAGCATTATTGCCAAAAAGTGTTGTGCTAGGTGCATTGTCTATAAGAGTTATGACTGCATCATAAGTTACTGACCGAAAATAGATATCTAAATTTTACACCTTCTATGAGATTTTTTATCGACAAAAGAAATCCTTATGCATAATAATAATAATAATAATAATAATAATAATAATATGAGAAGATTATAAAATTAAACTCATAATATTAATATGAAATTTACAAACCTTTGCATGACGGAGTAAGGGAGAATAAATAACTTTTAACTTGAGATAAACCTTGTCATATGATATGTATTTGTTAAAATTTAAAAATAAAAAGCTTTATCATAAAGCAAATTTGATTTCATTAATTTTTCTATATACATATATACATAAGAAATATTATTTTGTATGTATATTGCCTTTTTGGCAACATGTTTTGCTGCCCAATATCCACGAGATGTGTCTCACGAGGCCAAAATTATATATATTTTATATAATAAAAATATGGGTTTGCATTATGATTTTTTTAAAAGAAATAAAAGCTTAAATTAGCTTGTTCTTAAAAAGAAACAAGATCATAATGCTGTGTAAAGATTGTAGGATGAAAAGCTTTAGTTAACTGAAAAAAACGAGATAATGGGAAATGTTCGAATAAGAAAGCTAAACTAACAAGTTAGGTATTAACCACTCGAGGAAAATGGTACTTGTGTTTATCACAAGATATTATCAGTGAGGTTATAACCTGTTATTTTGCGAGGTAATACATGTTAGATATTATCTTCCAAATCAAGCATTACCCAACAGATAACTTGTTAATAAAAATTATTCGAAAGTGGCCACACAAGTGCTCTTTACATTGAACTGTTGAAGTAATTTCACAAGTTTCAGAAGTTTGTCTTTGTGGTACCATTCATGTGGAAATGTGTGCCAAGCTAAGCCAACACCTTTAAAGAGTTAGTCATGTGCTTGGCAATAATAAATCGTTCTTGGTTTTGTAGTCAAAATCAATGTTCTTTGCCTTGGATTGAAAGAGCCTAATGAAAAACACATATTTCCTTTTATTTTAAAAAATTATTACTATAATAGTAATAAAGAATTTTGCTTGCAAAAGAAAGAGAGAATTTTGATTCACTATACTATTTGAGTGCAATTAATATAAGGAGACTACTATTGTCTATAAATACAATAGTCACCTCAATCTCATTTCATAAATCTCAAAAGCTATTCAAGTGAAAGTTTTGATTCTCTCCTTTAAAATTTCTCTTTGAGAAAAAGTAAGCTCTTCATCCTATTCTTATATTTCTATTTCTTTTTTTACTAAAACAAAAATATTTTTTTTCTTGATGATTGACTTAATAATTTTTTTAAATAATTCACTACAAAGAATTAACAAGAATAGTACAAGCAAAAAAGCAGCCATGCTGCTTGCACGAGCAGTAACTTTATTGTTTAAAAGCGGTAGCAACATTAAAACACACATGATGCACTTAAATTTTTTTATTAATTTAAATTATTATTTAAAAAAATTATGATATTTATTGTATAACTGTAAATATTTTCTTGACCTTTGTTGTTTTTGTAAGAATTTTTCTTTTTTACCATGGTAAAGACAATGAACTTGCATAAACCAAGTTACAATCAACCCTCAAATATGCCGATCCAATTCCAAAGAAAAGAAAAAAGAATTTTGGCAAACTTCCCACCAAAAAGAGCACACTTAGAGCAAACAAGGATGGCATGGTCCCTATATTCTTAAGAGTTAGGATGATCAATCAAGTTGGGGAGGCTAATTATTTTTGGAAATACTTGGATGAAAAATAATAGGGTTGACATCCACATGTGCTAGCTAGGTAGAACTTTTAACATTTCACCTCTGAACCATGGCCAATAGAGTAAATTCCAAGCCATTTTGTGTTGATATTTAGATTTGAGAAGGGACAATTTCCACTTTCAAGTACCAAGCTTGCGAATACCTTGCTATTTCAAGTCTTGGATGAATAGGTAAATAAAGTCTTGGCAAAACCTGTGATGTGACCATACTTATGAAGGCATACGTATTTGATGTTCTCCAAATTAGTTCCAACCTTCTCCATGTAAAAAAATAAAAGAAGTTGGATGTATGGCATCCTATTCTTGCTAGGTAAAGCATTTTCTCTCATACCATGATTACAGCTTAAGGTGAGTTCACATTTACTCTAGAGGATGTTTGTATCTTATGAGCTTGCTTGTTATGAAAAGCATATAAGTTTTTTTGTTGCTTGGTCTAGAGTCAAAGTAATTGTTTTAAGGTTGTGTAATTTTTCAATTAGGTTAGTTTTTTTCTTTCATAAATACAACTCTAAGAAAGGTGAAGTTGTAGATCTTACATATCCAAATCAGGAGTTTGAAGTCATAGCACTACTAGTTATGTGGTTGGCGCAGTGCAAGGTTGTCCAAATGATGGAATTCTCCAACTTTGATTCTTGTAGCCATCAAGATTACTAAATGATCAAGCTTTCCCTTGTTCCATACCTAGGATCCTTGTACATATGTTTAGACTTGACTAGTCTTAAACTAATTATTCAACTGGTTGATATAAAGTTTTGACTTATGTGCATGCTATTTTTATTCAGTTGTATCTATGGGAAAAATTTAGCTCTTATGCTCCTAATCCTAATATATATAACTTATTTAAGACTTCTAATTTTATAAGTGCCTAAAGAAGTGACTATAGAGCCTAGGCATGGCTTGTTAAATCATTAAAGATGTGCACTCTTGAAGTGATGAATGTGGCAGATCCATTCGATCCCATGCCATATGTTAAGCCACTCAATGGGTATGGAAGTCCTACTCTTCATTATAACTTATCTAATTTGCTAAATATACAAAGATTGCTTTTTATCTAGGTATAGTATGGTGCATTACCTTGTATGATTGAAAGCTCTAGCCTAGGGATTACTAGGGATTCATACTTAGCATAAATGTATCTTTCATCTAGGGTAGCACACTAGTTTGAGTATGATCCAAGAGTCCTTCCTACACCTTCTATACTCAATGAGACTTTTACTACTATTGCATCTTTGTTCCTTAAAGAGTCGGTCATGGTGCTTCCCATTAGGAGTTTAACTGTTTTAACTTTTGATAGAGTTGACATGTATTCATATGGTTGGTGGCTTATTAGGTGTGTGTTTGGATGAGTGAAAGGCTTTGTGAAACCTTTATCCATCTTAAAGCTTAACTTAAACTTCCAAAGATTACTACTAAAGACAAATCTCTATGTTTGATTAACAAACTCGAACAAAAGACTTTTGTAACTATAGATGTTGGTAATGAAAGAGTAGATAAATTGTTAACCTTCAACAAAGGAAAAATAGTCGTATTTCATTTTAGACATGTTAAGAAGTAAGTTTGTCTTTGTTTTTTTTTAAAATACATACGTAGACTTCACCTTTCACTCTATCGCTTTTCCACTTGTATTTCTTGTAGGATGAATTAAGTACTTTTGAAGCTACTGATCTTCAAGTGGATAAGATAAAGGAACATGCTGATACTAATAGTGATGATGATAGTATAGAGTTATATAATGATGTGCTTTGATGACATGTCAAGTAATTCTCAGCTAGAAATTGATGTTACTTCTTCTAAATCAAGGAATACCTAGATGGAGGATGATGCTTCTGATATTACTGATATGGATGCACTTCTTTCCCTACCACATCAAATAGTAAATTGTACAATCAAGAAAGACAACAAATTATCGTAATATATTGAGGTACAAACCTTAACATATCAAAGCAAACAACACTTCGAATCATTATAGGGCCCTAGCCAATCAGATGCATCACTCGTCTAAACCTTTCATATTGAAAAACGGGAGTGACTAAGTTAAAGAGTCATTACCAATCTATTTTGGCTAAGTGTGATTGATCACTTATTAAAACCCTTCGATAAAGAGTTAAGAAACTCTAAAGGAATGATTTTACAATCTATGTATACAATGATCTATAAAATTAGGCTTGGGAGTTGGTTACACCACAAGTAAGGACTCGATCCCTTTTGTGATGCCCAATACTTGGTATCAACTAATCATATGTGTCTGAATTTGTTTTTCTAGTTTCAACCATGCATATTCAATCATAATCCCCCTTTTTTATTTGATCAAATTTAAACAAATATTACTGAAAAAATATAGCCCGACTCTTATCGAGACTAATTCAAAATTACAACTAATCCAAAGCAAAAATAATTTATAAAAAAAATCCACAAAATACTTGACTTTAAAAATACTCACTAACTGACTCCATTTTCAACATTTTTTTATCAAACTTGACTTTATTTAAAAGAAATAACAAAAATATTACACTTGAACTAAATTGAAGAAATATATAGCCTTAAAAACAAGACTAAATATCAACTTTATTTAATTCAACTTGAAAGCTTTAATGTGAGTCACAATGGACCTTTTATAGGACACTTCTTGTTCACATACTAATCATGACTTATGGAATCAATTCATAGGCATCTGAATGCCTCGGAATAACAGATACTAAACCAAAAAAACTTGAAACAGGGGATAGATTTAGCTATTCAAGCTTTTCAAATTTATTTCAAATTATTCCTATCACATAAAATCACTAAATCAAATTTTATGAATGTTGACTTACTACAACTCAACTTAAAAATATTCCAAAAAGGCCAAAAAATCATTTTGGCTATCACATAAATTTTTTTAATTAGGCACTACTGCATTACACAGCATGTTTTACCAGCCTGCTTTATGGATTTTTATTCTCATTTCATCCGGAATACCCCCTAGACAAGCCATATGTTCTTGAGAAGCTAAGTCATTCTATTTTTATCTAAAATTATGATAAAATAGACAAAAATGATAATTCTCATAAAAAATAGTTCGTAATACTAGTTGGGCATTAAAATAGAGCTGTGCGAGCAACTCATGTTCTAGGATTTTTTTGTACTCATCCGATTATGAAATCAAATATTTCAAAAGCCTATTAAGTAGCCCACTCAATGAGGATTACAAGAAAAATATTACAAAAATTCCTAAGGTCTCAAAATATTCTTTTTTTATGAGACTATCATGGTGGACTGCAACAATAGTTCTAATGCAATTTTTTTTATCCCAAAGCCTTTTATCAAATTTTGGTAACATTTTTTTTGGACATTCGAACATCCAACAACAAGACCACATAGACTCTATGAATGGCATATATGAGGAAACAACAAAGATCTCTAAGTGCCAAGAACTGGAACTATGTTTTCTGATAGTGGCGATACATTTTGGAGTCATACAAATGTCTATACTTTTATCAGTTTTTTTCATTTATTATTTATTCACTTGTGTGATGAAACCAACACCCATAATGACTCTAAACAACATAATTTGACTCATCTAAACATCCTTTAATGACTCATATTTAAGCTCATCAAGTTTAGACTCAATAAAACACAATAAAACACTAAAGAAAAAATTTTTATTTGCTTCCAATTAGTTCTAAATCAAGCTATTTTATTTAATATCTCCAAGTTGTTCATAGAAGAACTTATTAAATAAAGACCAAAGCTTGATTCACCTATTGATTAAGTGAACCAGGGTTTGCCTTGGAGTTCTTTTATGAAAATAAGGTTTCTACACACTCTAAACTAGATCTACTCAAGGGTCGGGCTACCCGCCCAAGCCCGAAGATCCGCCTAATATTTGGGAGGGTTTGGACAAACATATTAGGCCTAAAAAATGAGCTTGGATAAAAAAATTAGGCCCGATTAAAAAATAGGTCGGGCCTTGGGTTCAACTTTCGAGGCCCGAGCTCGGCGTGGCCCGACGTATTTACTATTACATTATATATAATTATTTTATATTTTATCTGTTATGTAATTTTTGTCATATAAACAATACATATTTAATATTTTAGTGTAAACTTTAAAAACTAAGTTAAATTATTTATATTTATAAACTTAATAAAAGAAAATTATTAAATTAATAAAGATTAAATTTAAAAAAAATATATTTTCAAAAAAATAAATTAAAAAAATAATATGGGCGGGCTTAAACGAGTTTGGACTATCTATTTACAAATATGGGTGGGCTTGGGCAAAATTCGAGGCCCACATTTTGGCTCGAGCCAGGCTTGGGCAAACATATTTAATATTAATACCATGCTCAAGCCCAGCCCGAATTAGGCCCAGCCCGGCCTATGAGCAGGTCTACTCTAAACACTCTAATATGCATTTTATCAAACATGTTGAATACTAACCTATAGTTCTAGCAACTCATAATCCATAAAACCTATTCTAAACACAAATTTGCCATATATCCAAACCTAATTAAATTTAATCATGCTCATTTACTCATCAATTCTCATCAAATTTTCATTATTTAACAATTAAGCACAAGAGAACAAGCTTGGATTCAAGTCAATTAACATGATTATCGATCAAAGCATGCTTCTAATCATTTAGGCTTAATAATTGAACATGTAAGCTTTTAATTTCATTAAGTTAACCATCAATTTCAGTTTATCCTAGTTCTATTCAACTTGATTCATCAAGATTTATCAACATATCATCATTTAAAATGATTAAACCAAAGATCAAGAATATGTAAGCTTGGTCAAATAATATATTAAGTTCAAGAACATAGGATTTCAACATTAAACTTTAAGATTTTGGCTTACTACATTAAGATCCTAGGTCAACCAAGCATAAATCATCAAAATCTATCAAAATCAAATTGGTCGAATCTTAGATTTAAGAGATCCCTTAGTTCGAACACTAGGTTTAGTATCTTAATCATGATTCTAATTTTATTTTTTCAATTAATCACTAAATCACATCAAGCTAAAACCTAACCTGAATCAAGATTAAAACATCATTTTACCATTTACTATGTTTGGCCGAACCAAGAAAAGCAAGAAAACATCATGGTCGAACCTCAAGCAAGGTCAATTAAGCATGAATCAATCATTAAGCATGCTAATTAAGTTGAAAATGAAGAGATGAGAAAAAGATTATAACTTCTACAAGTTATTCTTCAATGGAGGTTAAGAGTACTTGAGAGAATTTCCAAAATATCTCCCAAAACATCTAAGTGGAAAGTCTCCTTCTAATGAATAGCCACTACCATCTATTTCTAGACTTTAGGAGGGTGAACTAACTTTAAGTCACCTATAAATGACCTTAGAATTAATTATAACTTCCTAACTTCCACTAACTAACTAGATAAGAAATGACTAATTAACCTTTAATGAGTGGATGAGCAAATCCTCACATTTAACACATTTCAAAATTTAGTCAAGGCATGTTATTATGCTAATCTATATGTTATTATACTAATCTATGTATGGCTTTTTGTAACATTCAATTGAACCGAATATGTCTATGTAAAAATGCAATTGAAGTGTTCCATTCTATAATAAAAATGTGTCCTAATGACCTTCTTTAGAAAAATCTAAAAGTTTTTATTTTAGACTCTCGGATTAAGCCTTCAGGAATACCTAACATTCTAAATTCCTAAGGTCCTTTCATGACCCATTCTTGATTACATCTTCTTGACCTAAAGTCCATGTTCAATTTCATTTCAGTATAATCAATCTTGAAATCTGAGTTGTAAAACTCTTCCAATTTTAAAATCTAACTTTAGGCTAAAAAGTTGGCTTTTATAATTCCCTTTGCCTATATTTGACTTTTATCATTTTGTTAACTCTTGATTTCAAGTTCTAAGAGAAGTCTTTTTTCACTCAAATGACCACAATAAATACTCTAATTCTCTCAAGAGATATATATTAGTCAACTTATTTTCAAGACCCAGGTCCCAGTTTTCCATATTCGACACCTACCTTTAAATCGAATAATTAAACTTAGATGTCTTATTATGTTAAACTAAGCTCATAAGAACCACTTAACGCCTTAATTAGACCTTTCTATCATCTTTAACTCATCAGAGAAGATCTAGATCTAGAAAATTCTATTTAACCCTTAAAATAAAAAAGTTAATTAGGGGCACGAAAAGGATAGGATGTCTACACATATTAATGATACTACTTACGATGACATAGGTAATAGTGAAGTTTTTTAATATTGCACTGGTTATTATTCTTACTTCTTCCTTCCTAGTGTTAGGAGTTAGAATTCCAACTTAGCTTCTAGAACTTTTGGCATAACTTTTGGAATAACTTTTGGAATAGTTACTTTATGACGAGAACTACTTTCGCTAACAATGCTTTTAAAGCAAGCATTCCCTGAGAACAGGTGCTTTTAGACCAAATACCTTTGTTTCATTCTCCTTTTAAACTTTTGGATCCAATAAAAAGTAAGGAACCAAGGATACTACTTCTATTAGTACTTTCAAGGTGGATTTCCATGGTTCTTTATTGTTTTTCACCACCAAAAGTACTACCAAAGCATTTACTAGAAAAATGCGAGTTTAGAGTATTTACATAATTCAGTCCAAAGTACTTACTTTATGTATATTAGTGTTCTAAGGTGATGCTTTAATAATTGCTTATGGTTCATCATCAGATATTCCTACAACAAAACAACTAGAGATGTTGACATTTATCAATGACACTACTAAGCTTATGTCTAAACCGAAGTGTCTAACTTCTTGCATGTCAAAGGCTAAAGCTATCTTAATATGTAGTTAGCTAAAGCTTAACTAGAGGCTAGATTAGGTGAAGTTAACAAAAAGATTGTTTCACTTAACCAAGAGATAGAGACATATTAGCATAAGCAGTTAGAGGTGAAGTTGAAATTTTTTATCCAAAAGTTGAAATTTTTTATCCAATAACGCATGCTAAATTTTTATAGCAATGATAGACTTATATGAATGTCATACATTTTTCATGTAAATTTTTTTGATATAGTTGTAGGGCTAAGGGGCCATCCACTTTTATTAGGGAGATTAAATCTTAACCTTAAATGAAGTAAACTATTCAACCCTTTAAAATAAGCTTTAAGGCTATGGCCAAAGGGAAGCCTTTACATTCATTAGGGAGATTTAAAAACCTTTTTAAATAAGCAATTAATGGCCAAGGTATTAGTGACTATAGCTGCACCCAATAGAAACTATCTATTTTCATAAGAGATATTGTATCTTAACCTTAAATGATGTAGATTATTGAGCCCTTTTGAATTACTGATTTTGCCAATGTATGAGCAATTATAGTTGTCACCAAATGATAATTATCATATTACAGCTAAAATTAAAGCATAAAGCTATGACTAGATTACATTTAATGTCATAGCAAATGTAAGTGTAAAAGTTGTGCTATGATAGAAACAACAAGTATTGCTAGATTTTAAGCAATAAAATAGCGTCTGACATGAAATTCATCTTTCTTTATACATACCATATTCTTTACAAATGGACATAACAATCAATTGACAAAGAGAAATAAGTATTAAGCATGCCATTAACTTTTATTTACAAAAAATGGTAAGGAATTAAAGACAAAGTCTAGAGTTCCTACATAGAATTTCTTGACATACTGAAAAATAGATGCAATGACATTATTGTTCTTTGGGTTAATTAACTTGCAGCAATTGTTATCATTCGCATCATGGACAATGTAAAGTTCTTCCCATTTTGAACTATAGAGCTAAAAAATTTCTCTTTTGATGTGTGTAGTGGCATGAAAGATTAGATCAACCTCTTTAAAGTTCCCTTTCTTTGCTAGCGTGTGATAAACTCTAGTTTTCTCCTTTGATACACTGTTAGAAATTTTTTTTTGCTTTTTCTCTCCTTTTCTTCAATAAGTCTAACTCCAACATCCATATATCATCATTGTCAAGTTTAGCATCTAATGCTAGCCTTGTTGATGGAACTAGTATCTTTGAATAAAGAATAGCTTATGTTCAATACATAGTGAAAAAAGAGTTGCTTTTGTAAGTCCATACTTAGAAGTCCTATATGTTTGTAGTACCACTAGAAATATATCTTTCCATATTTTTGGCTCTTCTTGCGAACTCTAGACCTTAAAAAAATCTTGCTGTCGACTTTACCTTAGTCATTGCCTTTTGGTAATAAGAAGTTGATTTAATATGATCTATATCATACAAAGTAAGAAGCTCCTTTACACTACTATTGACCAAATATGTTCAGTTATCGGACAATATCCTCTTGGGTATCCCAATATGGCAAAGAATATTCTCTTTGATCAAATTAACCACTATAAGACCTTATGATTTTTATAGGGATAATTTCTACCCATCTGGTAAAACACTCTATTACTAGTAATATCCGTGTGTATCACTTAAAATAAGGATTGATAGGCCAATTAGACTAAATGCCCAAGTGTGGAAAGGTCAAGGAGTGGTAATGTTGTGGGGTTCTATTGCTAAAGCATGTATGGCTTTACCAAAAACCTGGCATGGATCTTTTGCATAGTATGTAACATTTGCCTTCATCATTGGCTAATAACACCTCAAGTCTAAAATTTTTTATACAACTTTTTGCCCATTGGATGCTCTTTAATACTCCCACCATGCATTTCATCCAACAATGAGCTTACCTCAATTGCGAAAACACACTTCAAACATTTTTTATTTAGAAAAAAATGTTAAGCTCTCCATTTGAGTTATTTAGCTTCTTGGCGATTAATTGAAAGAATTTTATTTTTAAGATACTTAATATAAGGCTTATGCCAATCTCTAATGCTCTTAACAAAATGACATTTAATGGCTCAGAACATCTTTTATAAGACTTTTGTAGTTGCAAAGCATTTTTAGTAGTGGTTGGCCAAAAGTAACTGCCTTTTATAGCAAACTCTTGCTCATTAGTTGCTTCCAACCTTTCTTTCACCTTGTCTTTAGAATACACCTCACTAATACTAACCAACATCCCTATGATCTTATACACCATGAATCAGAACAAAGTGTTTCAAATTTGGAATATTGGCAAAAGTATGCTAAAAAAATTGATCAATGGTAGATAATTATAGTCTAAAAGTTGAAACAACTCACTAATTGGGCAAAGCAAATTTCTTTTAACCATAGATATAGCAATATTTTGATTCTCTTTTGGAATATGAATTTCGAAGTTAAGGCAACAAGTGCATCAGCATACTTCCTTGTAAATCTTGGCTATATTTATTTTTGATAGTGCAAAACTTTTTAAAAAGAGCTTGCACAAGTGTTTTATAGAAAGTTAGCATAGGTTCCTTCAATGTAATTTCACCATTGTTAATCTCAACATCTCCATGGATACATAGATTATTAAACCTAATGGTAGTTGTTGTGAACAACCGCTTTTATACTCTTCTTGATAATTAGTGCAGGGAATTCTTTTATTTCTAATTTTGCCAATTTGCTTTTTTTATATGAGAAAAGATAATCACAAATCTAAACCTTATATTTCAATTTACAAGAATCAAAATATTTACAAGACTCAAAGGGAAAAAAACTTTATATTTCATTTTAGTGTTACAAATTATCTCCAAATTCCAATTTAAAACATATTAAAAAGGGTTTAAAATGATGCATTGAGATTAATCATAGGCTTTTCGCAACCAAGGTAGATGGAAAAACAATAAAATTATAGCTAGAGCATGAGGGATTTGTTTTAGAAGCTATAATATATTCCAAACAACTAAGGCATGTAGCTACAAACATGGCTACTACTACTAATTTTGATGATGAAGTTATTGCAAGTAATAAAGCAGCAATAGCTAGTTGTAGTGTCGTTGGTAGCATGATGCTAGTGCTAATGATAAACACTTTTTCAAGTATTCTTTTTCAGCTTTTTCCAGGGCATATTTATCATTATCAAAAGAGTAAATGTTTTAATAATAGCTTGGAGTTGATGAGTGTTAGAGCTTTAAATCCATTAAATTCATGTCTTTGAACAAGTTATTTCTAGGAAAGTTTAACTCTTGAAGCTTAAAATCTTGAATCAAATCTGGTAATGCATTCTTGTCTTCCCAATCTAGAGAAGAATTAAATGCTATTGAAGCTTAGATCAAAAACTACAGTAATATGTTTTTAAGATTTGTTGAAGGAAATGAAAGGTGGAAGGTAAGTGTCAAAGGATAAAAGGACAAATGGGTAGTGTCATCTTTCAAAGTATAAGGGCTAAGTGTTACATCCCTAAACCACAAGGGTATTTGTAATTTTTTAATGACTTATAACAACTGCCAATGGAATGAAAGCATAGGAGAAGCAAGTGTTAGTTTTTAAACACATGGAGTTAATTGATACTACCCTTAAACCATATAGAGATTTTTGTAGTTTACCCAATCTTATAATAAATAACACTTTAAAGAATTAAATGACAGATAAATTATCTTATGGCATTTATATTAAAATATTCATTTAGACTTATACAAAAAATAATATTTTCTAGTCAATACTCTATTTTAGTGTTCAAAATTTATTTTCTTTTGGGAGTCCAAACCACAACAAAAAACTTTAAAAGACTTAAAAAGAATAACTTGATCATAATAAGTCTAAAAATTATTGTTCATTTTTAAATTAGTTTTTATTATATTAACAACTTTTATAGAAATTTAAAATATTTGTAGTGAATGTGCTTTGATTTTTCATATTAAAATATGAAGTAGTTACATTTTTCACACCATATTTATCCTGGTAGAATTTTTTATTTTGATATAAATTAAAATGAATTAGGTAACTTTGATTTGGAAATACCTAATTTGAGTCTCATCTAAATATTTTAATGGACTGATTTTTTAACTTATTTGTTCTAGATTTATCTGGGTTTATTATGGATTTTTTTGAGTCTATTTTCCATGATTTAAATTCCAATTGATCAAGATTTTGGGTTATGGGGCTTGGAATCCCCAAAATTAAAGAGAAAGCTCATGATAATTTTTTAACTTAATTCAGCTAAAATACTAAAAAAAAAAAGTGCTTAAACAATCATATTTTTCCTTAGAAAAAACTTCTTTATTTCTATTGTAACCAAATTAACCTTTGACTTTTGATTTATGCCCCTATAAGCCTTTATTTCTTAAGAAATCTTAATTATGCCATGTGGATTTTCGGCCTATTCGGATAATTATGTGGTGGGCTAACATCGAAGGAACAAACTAATTTATTTGATAAAAAAGTTAAAATTAGCATTAATGTTAAAATTATTTTTTATTAATGTTAAAAATAATAAATCTTACAATAATTTGAGATAATTTGGATATGAAATAAACTTCACATGCAAATGTAATTAACGTAGTTAAAAATTTATGTGAAATATTTGTTTTACCAGTAAAACTTTAAATGAGTACTATTAAGATTTTTAAAGACAAATTTTTAATAGCCTTAAGTATATTTTAGATGAAATAAAAGTAGGGGGAGGTAATAATTTTAAAAGAATAAAGAGATTAAGTGATTTTCGTTAAAACCATAGAGGTTTTTAAATTTACCTCCATAATTAGGTGCTTAAATTTTGGCAAAAAATCTCTAAAAAAGAACCAAAATTCAAATATAAATAAAACAACAAATACTCATATACAAACACATGTAATAACAAAATCTAATGACAGCAAGAAAGACCTTATAGGTTACAAGCTCAATCCATGGAGACTTTAAATGTTCGCTTATTTCATAAAATTTAACTTTTAAAAATTATCTTTCGAAAATATGAAGAAATTTTTAGAAAACAAGAGATTTTATGATATTTAAATGATTTAATAGAAAATAATTTTTTGTTTTTTTCTGGTTATATTTTGAAAACAAATCTTTTTTTTTTCTCAAATAACAATGTTGACATAAAAATTAACATATTGAAAATTGAAATACTCAAAACTGTTTATTATTAAAATATTAATATTTTAATATTAATGTTTTAAATAGTAATATTTTAATAATAATATTTAATACTAAAATATTATATTAATGTTAAATACTTAAAATATAATATTTATTATTAAAACACTAATTATTTAAATATTTAAAATATTAACATTACTATTAAAATAGTTTTTTACTAATATAATTAGTTTTAAATATTATTAAAAATGATATTTAATTAATATCAAATAATTAAATATTATTTCTATTAATATTTCTACTATTAAAATATTAATATGCTTATATTAAAAACATTTATTATTAAATTTCTATATAGTATAATTTATATATATTTATTACTAAAAAAGTAATATAGAAACTTTTGTAAATAAATATTAAAAGTACTATTTAAATTTTGAAAATATTGATAATGTTACAATTTATTATTAAAATAATATTAAATAATATTTTTTAAATAATAAATTATTTTAATTTTATTAATAATTTATTATTTATTATTAAGATAATTAATATTTTATTATATATTATTAAAACATAAATATGCATGTTTAACAGTATTCAAAATATAAATATTGAAAATTATAATATTTACATAATTATATATTAAAATAATATTTTAATATTTTTAAAATTAAATATTTTTATTCATAATAATAATTTTGCTTGAATCGATTTAAGTCACTTATATGAAGCTCTTTTCCGAAAATTATCTTCTTTCTTTAAAAAGAAGACGATAATTTTCAAAAAAAAATGCCTTATAATTGATCAAAAAGTTTATTGAAGAATACAAAAAATACAAAAAATATTTTTCAAAAATCATTTTTTACGAAATAAATGGACCTTAAGTTTCATATTAATCATTAAGGCTTTGTTTGATAGGGTGGAAAAAATTTCAAAAATTGGAAAATTGGGTGAGGAGAAAAATAAAAAGGTAGAAAAATATTTTTTTTCTTTTTATTAGTGTGCTTAGTAGGAAAGATAGAAAAGTAAAAGTATGACTGAAAAATGCGAGTAAAGAAAATAAAAAATATATTATTTTACCATTGCACCTTTTAAAAGTTAAGATGAAAAATAAAATTAAAAAAAATGATAGGTAATATTGTAAATATACATACATACCACACACTCTAATTTTTTTCTTTTTTTCTTTTCAATTTAGAGTGACTTATTTTTGTTAATAAATGTATAAAATAATAATATTTTTAATTTTTTTTCTCTCACTTTTTTTTTTCAAATAAGCACACCCAAGACTTATTTTCTTTCCACTTTTTCACCTTCCTCTATCCGTCCTTCCACTTTTTCACCCAACCAAGCATATTTTAAGTTTTGCTTGGAGGGTGGAATGAAAATTAAAAAGATGGAAAATTGGAGAAAAAAGTGAAAACATAGAAAATATATTTTTCTTTCTATTGGTGTGTTTGGTAGGAAGGATTGAAAAGTGAAAAGATAAAAAAAAAAAATAATTTGCTTTCCATCCATTATGGTATAATTGAAAAATGAGAGGAAAAAAGAAGAAAAATAATTATTTTAGTATTTTACCCATTGAAAGTTGAGGTAAAAAAATAAAATTTAAAAAATGATGGGCAATCTTATAAATATATACACTTAACTCATACCACTCTTATTTTTTCCTTCTTTTCTTTTTAATTTGAAGTGATTTATTTTTGTTAAAAGTATGAAAAATCTTAACCTTTTCTATTTTCTTTCTTTTCATTTTTCTTTCTTACCAAGCACACTCAAAATTCATTTTCTTTTTACTTTTGTACTTTTCCTTTTCCATGCTTCCAATTTTCCTCCCTACTAAACATACCATAAGAGCTCCCATTTTGGCAAAAAAAGTTTATAAAACAACTAAGAGGTACTAAGCCGAAGAATGTCCAACCAAGAATTAGAGATGTTGATGCCGAATGTATTAGTATTATGGAAATTAATTAATTTAGAAAACCAATATAAATTACTTTATTGAAAAACTAAATTAATTTTTTAAAATCTATAAAATATATGCAACTATAAATGAATCAGACTTGAATGAATAGACTTTTCATTGGTATTTGTTTATTTTTGAATCTATTTGCATTGGGGTCCTATTCATTAAAATTTTGAAATTGTATTTGAGCTCAATTCATTTAAAATTATATGAGTTCGAGTTCGTTTGTTTAACTTAAATGAACTTGTTTACAAAAATTAAACAAACATATTATAAACATTAAATCGAACATCTTTATAAACAATTAAAAATCTGTTAACTAATACTAAACAAAAAATATTTAAATAGATTTTAATTAACAAACAAATAAACAAAAAAAATCAATTTTAAATTATTATATATGTTAAATATAAGTTATTATAAATATAAATAATAAAATGCAAATACTATTAAATTATTAATTTAAAGTTATCATTATATATAAAATATTGAAAGACAAATAATATTTATATTATATATAAATAAAAATAATATAAATAATAATATTATAATCAAATAATAAATGATTTTAAAACAATTTATCATACGGTATTCATAAACGAACTTTATATATCTTATTTGAGTTTGATTCATTTAACAAACATACCTTAGAAATTATATTCATAATAGTGCATCATAAAAAAAACATAAATGGACATAAGTTAGATTATTTATGAATTTTTTATCAAATTTTTAGTCATAAAAATACAGGCTCAATGCATGAGCATTGAAACTAATGACATCATTATCCGAGAAATTCAAACTTGTGGTACGAAAAAAAATTCGAAAAACTTTCCAGAGGTTTTTTTTTTTGTAAATAATCATAAATTTTTTTATTTCTCATTATGTGTTGTTTTGAGATTATTTCCTAGAATATTCATATTTAAATATATATTATAGATTTTTAATTTTTAATATGATGATAATGATTTATGCTAATTATTTAGTGTTATTACAGGTTTAGTGTATGTTTTATGAATATACTGCATTCACTAAGGATATTTGATTATATCAACATTTGAAAATTAAATATAAATATTTAGACAATTTTGATTTACATATAAGTATTAAATTTTGCATTAACACATCGTACTAACATTATCATTGATGCGAACTCTCTCCCGCGTTCTAGATTTGTAAGGACATTTGTTATGGCTATGGCTTTCATTCTTGCATAATCCACAATAGTTTGGTTGCTGTCTCTCCTTAAGGTTTATTTCATTATGAAAATGACTTGATTTTGGTTGACTTTTTGGATCTCTACACATTTCTAGATTAGGACATAGTTGTGGACCATTATATTTCAGCCAAAAATCTTCATGCCTGACGGGTAGAAACTTATGTCAATAGACATTGGATATAGTCTCCAGTCTATAAACATTATCCACCATATAGCCTACAATCTATGTGGACATGAGCATAAGTAGTAATAACTTATGAATAAGGGTATCTTTGTGCTTGAAACTTCCCACAATCACACCACCTCTCATTAAAATTGACAATATAGTTCGAAGCCACAACTCCTGCCTGTGGGTTTTCTAACTTTTCAATCAAAAAAATTGATTTGCTTGTGTAAGCCCACGAATAAGGTAGGAGTTAGCTTTCCTTCAATTTTCTTGCATGGCATTAGTGACTGTTTTGCAGTATGTATGGCCTGCCTCCCTCATTGCTATCTACTTGCTCCCTATCTTAACAAATAGTTCGACCAACTTAAAATATGTTGCTTGGACTAAAGCCGTTATGGGAAGATGATGAGTTCCTTTTAACATTGAATTTATACATTCAGCTAGGTTCGTTGTTATATGTCCATAGCATCTTCCTTCATCATATGATTAAGCCTATTTCTCCTTCAAGATCCAATAGATCCAATTGATGTTTCTACTTTTTTTACAAGAAAATTTTTATAGTACCACTGAAAATGAGGTCACCTCAACTTGTACACTGTTAAAATCATATGTAAATTTATGGACTTGTTAACTTGTTAATAAATGAAAATTGAAAGGGTTGTAAAAATTATATAACCATAAATGCAAATATAGAGAATATATCGAATACAAGTCATAACATATGCAAGTGGAGGTTTGCATGCACTACCTAAGTCTCTGATGATAGATTTGATGGATTCATGTTGATTAGAAATCAAATAGATGCCACGTTGTGTAACAACATATCAACGTAAATTTTGGAGAAAAATAACCATGCCTCTTTTGTCTCACCTTCTATAGTTGCAAAGGCAATTGGTACAATGTTTCAATTGTCATCTTAAGCAACAGCTAACAATAATGTTCTTTGGTATTTTTCATATAAGAATGCACCATTTATTTACACAATAGGCTTACAAAAGAGAAAGTCTTCAATAGAAGACTTGAATGTCCAAAAAAGTCGATAGAAAATATCTTACCTTACACCATTAGTTGACCATTATATGTAGGTACGGTTTGTAATTCCACTATTACACCAAAAACAAAATGTTGCTTGTACTTAACCATTTGGGCAGATCATTGTAGGATTTATCCCAATCGCCAAACAGTCGAATAATTACCTTCTGCTTTGCTATCCATGTTTTCTTGTAAAAGGTCGTGCATTCATACCAATTTCGTATCTCTGTAACCAAAATTGAAACAGAAATGGTCAGATTTGCTTGGACTAAAGATAAAATGCGTGAACAAATTTTGTTAGAATCTAATTTCATGTGATCTTGTGAAATTTATCCAGATGTACAAGCATAAGGGCCATTTTATTTTTAAATCTCCCAAACTTGCTTCTTTTTCAACAATGTTGCCTTTATACTCCAATCACACTCCGAGCCATACATTATACACTTACCATGATATTTGGTTAGTGTAGATTCAATAACTCTGTAATCTATAAAGTTTTTGATATTGTAGCGCTTGATAGCTGAAACACTGGCTTTCTCATAGAAAATTCATCCTAACACAGAGATCATCAGTAATGGATTCTAGGTTGACAACATACGTAATGTATAATCGTATTCTAAAAATTCTGCCATGTGCATTGCAACTAGATCAAGGGTGTGTATATTGGATGCAAGCTCAAACTGATGAAAAGGACCACTACCTCCAGTAGTAGATGACCAATGATGAACATTGATATCAATTACGACATCTGGGTCAAAATTATTGTTGTCATCACTGTCATCGAATTTAGCATAATTTTTTGGCTCACTAAAGTCTCAAACATATTCACCGTGGGGTCTAAATGAATAATCAAGATCGAGATCAACATTAAATGAACTTAGTCCTCCACTTTCCATTTCAACACCTCTAATTAGAGACTCTGTCATCATGGAGGTGTATGGTGTATCATCTTTGATGGTAAAAATTATTCGTGGCACATATAAATAATGAAATGATTCAGCGAAATTATTTATCAACAGCTGTGCATCTAAAGTAGGTTGACATACAGGATTGTTAAATAGCCATGACATTTATGTTAGTATGTTACATGTGGTATGGATATTTGAAGGCCCACCGTCATCATTAACATCCTTTAGCTCAGCATATAGCTTAATTATGCCACCATTAGGAAATTGTTGATGGGCATCAAACATGCATTTCACATCATCGTCATCTTCAATACGAAAACTCTTATATCGAACACATTCTTCCCTTATAAAAATAGGAAGCCTATACTTGATCTCTGATACTCTTCTTCCATTCCCAACTTTGATTTTGGCCTTCAATTCCTCCATGTGATGTCTTTCTCAACATTAATACTTTTTGAATGTCATTTTGGAAGGCAATACCTTTTTCATTGTTGAAAATTTATCCATTAAAATAGACAAGTCCGACAAATCTATTGCTCATATCGTTTAGTTAACCTATAAACAAATACTTTTTTCATCAAATACCATCCAAATTATCGCATACAAACATCGAATATAAATTTGTTTACAAGGGTTTGACATATTAAAATAGAAATAGATACCTACAATTGGCTCTGAAGATGCAAATAGGTATTAAATAAGGAATTGACACTATTCATGTTTAGTAAAAAATAACAAAGGCTAAAATACAAAAGAACTATCAGTAAACTCTACAAACAAATCTCATACAAATTGAGAAAAAATGACAATAAAAGTGAATAAAAATGAGAATAATGTACCGGGGTATTTATAATGGAGTAAAAAACATGTATACATTAATTTCACATTTTTTTACATTATGTCATGTTATTCAACTTTTTTCTGTCATGTCACTAGGAATATGTACCCTATGCATTTGTCACATCTTTCGGGTACCAAGAAATTTGCTAGGCATTAGTCAAATATCTTCTATCCCGTGAAAAAGAATCTGATACCCCACGCATTTATCACATCTTTTGGGTTCCAAAATATTTAATAGGCATTAGTCAACTTTTTTCTATCGTATTAGAGGAATATGCTGTATGGTTTGTAATTTCCATATAACATCTTTTAGGTTCTAAGAAATATATTATGCACTTTCTTTTAAAATAAGATCAATTTTTTAATGTATAGATAGTTCAATGTTAACCAAAATATAGATTTTTAAATAAACTACCTAAAAATGATATAAATGATATGGAAATATATTATATAAATGATCATAAATGATGAAAATAGAAATTATATAAAAAAATTTAAATGATAAAAATACATATTATATAAATGACTGTAAAAAAATATATATTAAACAAATTAATCAACATAATATTCTATTAATGGGTGGCCCTTTCGCATGGTGTTAAACAACAATATAGAGCTTTCTTATTACATGGTGACAATACTCGTTGTTCAATATTCTCAAACTCATTGCCACAAGCTTCAAGTTTGATGTCTTCGACTTCTTACTATTATTGTCAGTACTTTTTCTAGAATGGCTTAATCTTGAGCGACTTCTTTTTGAGTGGTTTCATTTGCAATATCTGAAACCTTAAATCCATAACTCATAGACATACCCATATCTTTCGTATCTAAAAATGGATTCCAACTACTAGAAGAGCCACCATCTGCTGCTCTAAAAAAAGGATTCCAGGTACTCATACCATCATAGCTGCAACTGAGCTACCAAACTGGTACATACTAGATAGTCCAAATAAGGAGGTTAGTATCTAACCTACTTGTTAATGGCTCCGACTAATAACACCTATCCTTATCATCATCCCTAGCATGATTGCAAGAACGTAGGTGACTGAATGATAATCTACAATCATGTTTTGGTTTGGGATAACTAAATGACATCCTAGGTGTATTAGCATTCTAAACATCTGCCCAGTAGGTTGCCCTATCCTCCAACTATCTCCCGACGATAGAAAAATAAAAAGGTCGACCTTGTTCACAAAACTATCTAATGTATTCATCTGATGGCTCAAAATTATTGTTCATAATTTTAGAACTAGAAGCAATTAGTATAGAATGATTTTCCTAAAATTGGATCTATTTTTTATGATTTTTGGCCTAGTTCTTTAGACGATTACCATGCATGTCAATTTTGTGAACTTTTCAAGGTTCACTGGTTTGAAGGATTGGTTGTTGCATCCCAAATTGGCATAGGATCTTATTTGCCCGGTGCCATTCCATAACTTGAAAGCATATCAACGCTGTATTTGGATGCTAGATATGGCTACTTCTGAATGCTTCCATTAGGAGGCATGCCATTATCTCATTAGAACAATATGGTATCCATAAAAACTACAAAATACATAGAAATTATTACTAAAAAACTATGGCATCTATTAGGTTAAATACACATGTACTTCAATTAATAACATTAAAATATTTACCCTATTAGAGGTGATGCGTTCAAGTCTTTGACACTTTTGGCTCAGTTAGGGTAAATCTATAATCTTTTCATTCGCACCATCTATTTAAATATATATAAAATTTTAATAATTTATATGTTAGTATAACCTCTACACTAATGCAATATTAATTAAGTACTCAAATTTATTACCTTAACGCAAGAAGTTATACAGGCTATGCACTAACTCTCGGTGCAAGAAATGGCATCTAATACAAGCCCACGACTGTGCCAGCCATAAACAACTACTTATGTACGGGTGCATTTAGTTACGGCCTGACAGAGTTTCCTACATAAGAATCCTAAATAGGCTAAACCCCAATTGTAATTTTTAGCCTTCCTAAAATCTCCCAAAATTGGAAGATACCTTAAATAAACCTGATTGCTAGATTAGTCTGGCATTAATATTTTTCTAATTAAGCATAAAATATATGCTCTAGTAGCATATTCTATATCTTGTATCATTGGATTTTGTGGGAGTATAACCAAAGTTCTTTCCAACCAAATTATTTTAAGTCTTGAGCCTTCTAAACAGTCAGCTAGAGGGATCACACCCAATAATCAAGGCACACCTCACCCCATTCCAAGAGGCTGTCCCCTATTACTGCTTCGCCATTAACTGGTAGTCCTAATTGAAGTGCAAAATCTTCTAGGGTGATCGCGCATTCACCGCACAAAAATAAAATGTGTCTTGAGTCTCCATTGTCCAATCTAGGCTTTTATTAGTCTAGGCTCATATTGTGGGGTTCTAACTAAAGTTGCATGATAAAATCTAGATGATCTTAGATAATCTACAATATACACATTTGGTTCTTCCAAAGCAAATTTACACAGCCATAACTCACGATCATAATCCTATTCAAAAAGTCATTAATTTATTAGTTATAAGATTCTAAATTTGTAATATTTAAAAATTTGATTAATAAAATTTTAGTACCTCCGATAACACCCTTGACGATATATGAATTTCTTGTAATCTCAACAATGAAGATGATGATGATGATGATGTGGTGAAGCCATTATATTAATTGAAAATATGCCCATAAACAAAATTAAATTTAATCATGATGATAAATTACAAAGTTAAATTTCAAATCATTTAATTAAAAAGCTTAGATCATACCTTAATCAGCAACAACAAATTTCAACTTCTACCAAAAAAAACCCTTAATTACAACAAAATTAAATTTAATCATAATAATAAATTACAAAGATAATTATATTTTAATCTTATAGGAACACTTCTACAAATAAAAATAAAACATACCTTAAAAATTATATGAAAATTCTTCTAAATATGAATATTTAAACTTTAAAAATTTCTTTAGCTCTCTTATTTTTCGATAAGAAGGAAAGTGCCCGAAGCTCTTCCTTTTTCCTCTTTCCCCTAATAATTTTAAGGTCACGAACTTGCCAAATATGAAGTCTGTGACACCTTATCTTACTTTCTATCAAGGTCACAGAACCTACCAAAAATAATTGGCAGGGTCACCCCCACCCAAATAATTGAAACGGAGGGAATTATATATGCTAGGAACTTGAAAACTCTCCCCTGCAAGGGGCGAGTTCTCAATATAAATATTTAACCAGTTGGGAACTCAGCCACTTAAATGTCGAGTTCCTTACTTGATCTTGCCTTCCATGATGATGAGTTTTCAATATGAAATAAAGAAAAAAAACATATTTCAAAAATTAATCTCAAAACTGCTTATAATGGGAAACAAAAAAATATGATTATTTATATAAAAAAAGCTATTTCCAGAAATGCAGGACAGAAAATTCAACTACTCAAAGATTCAACAATTAGTAGTCACCTTTTATATGTGGACTTTATTTTTTATTTTTAAAAATTATTCGTAGGCTTTTATTTAGATATAAAAATAAAAATATAATATTTCACATATATAAAATATTTAAAAATAATCAAATATATTGATTCAAGTAACATAGTAACCTTTAGTAATTTACATCTAAATTTTGTTAGACTTTAAGCATTCTAAACCTCACTGTCTGTCAACTCAATCCCTCTAACTTAACTTAATACAAGTTTTCTCAATGGCTTTTATTTTCCATCATTTCCTTTCAACTTACTTATTGCTTCTCCTACCTTTTGTTGTTGCTCAAACTACTGTTAGTGATATCCACCTTGGCAACTTCATCATGATAACTCAAGATGCAAAACCATGGCTTTCTCCTCCCAATCATTTTGCTTTGGATTTCACCATTTTGATAACAAAGATCTTTTCATACTTGCCATATGGTGTTACAAAATACCAAGTCATACCATAGTTTGGTATGCCAATGGAGATAATCCTGTTCCTAGAAGATCAAAGGTAGAGTTAACTATTGTTTGAGGACTAGTTCTCAGTGATCCTAATGATTAAGTGATATAAAGATCAGTTTTTGCCACTAGTAAAGTTCCCTTTGCTAGAATGAATAATGCAGGCAATTTTGTAGTTTGTAGTGGTTCTGAATGCCCGTGGAAAAGCTTTAGGAATCCTACTAATACACTATTACCAACTCAGGTATTGGACATAAATGGTTTGCTTTCTTCTAGCATATAGAGAATAACTTTTCAAAGGGAATATTCCAGTTTCATTGATTTCAAGATGGAAATGTAGTGCTCAAGACCATAAATTTGCAATCCAACTTTGCTTACGTTGCATACTATATTAGTGGCACCCTTGATGCAGACAATTCATCGAATTCTGGTTAGAAGTGAGGCTTGATCAAGATGGCTCTTTTTATGTATTAAAACGAAACAATCAGAGATATTCACTCAGCTTAGCAAATACAGTTCCTTCTGAAGATTATTATCACTGAGTAACTTCAAATTTTGATAGTGCTTTGACCTTATTTATTTATCCAAAAAATTTCATTGGTAGCGATAGGAACTCAAGTGTCATTAAGACCATTCCAAATAATATTTGCATAAGTCATTTTAGAGAAATGGGTAGTGGAACATGTGGCTTTAATAGTATCTGCACACTTAAAGCCGATAAAAGGCCAGATTGTAAATGGCCCCCAGGTTATTTTTATCTGATGCAAATGAAAAGTATGGTAACTGCCAAGCAGATTTCATGCAGGGTTGTGATGCAGATGCCCAGAGTTCCCTATAAGATTTATATAATTTAGTAAAACTGCAAAACAGAGATTGGCCAACTTTCGATAATAAGTTGATTAACCTTTGCAATATAAATGAGTGTAAAGCTTATTGTTTGCAAGACTGTCTTTTTATTATGGTGTATTCAATGAAAAGGGCTGTCGGAAGAAGACACTACCACTTCCATATGGGAGACAGGACAGATAAGCGAATTCCATCTCTTTAATCAAAGTAAGAAAAAATGAATTTGCCTTTAAAAACCCCTTAAAACTACCTTCGTGCAAAAAATAAAGCTAAAATTCATTAATAATTTTGGTTTCAGTGCTCTTGGGTAGCTTTGTGTTTGTCAACTTTGTATTTGCTAGGCTCTTATTTATGGGAAGATCATTTTTACTTGCACCACAACCAGAATAAAAGAAATCATGGAAACAAAATTGATATACAAAGCTGTTTAAGGTATTTTAATTACAAGGAGCTCGTAAAAGCTACAAATGATTTCAATAAGGATTTATGGGAGGATTTACCCTTACTTCTCATAGTTGTGCTCATTTTGGCCTCGAACATGTCTTGGTTTTAGAGAGTGCTCTAGAGAATTTAGCCTTATCAATTCTTATAGAAATGGCTACATTTTACACTCACATATGCGATTTCTTATTAAGGGTATCCTGCCATACCCCACTGGATCTTGTCAAGATATAAGAATTATTAAAAGCATAACTTAACCTAACTCTTTCGTACGCAGCATTGATTCATCATAGGAATGGTTAAGAGTGTTTGACTCTTTTAGTACTCTCACTAAGTTAGCATGATTTAGTTATCTTTTTGAACCAAGATCTTAGGATCTCCAATCAACTAGGTTAAGTTTCCATTAGTAACTTTTATTTTCTATGCGTAAGTCCCATTCCTAATGCTAATTTAAGGACTGTTCTCTTGTTAAGCCTTTTATAAATGGATCCGCGATATTATCCTTTGATTTTACATAATCAATAAAAATAATTTCATTTGAGAGTAACTATTATACAATATTATGTCTTCGATGAATATGTCAAGACTTACCATCATACAAACTATTCTATGCCCTACCAATTGTAGATTGGCAATCGCAATGTATATATATTGCCAGCATTGATATTGGCCAACCTAGAATATCATCTAAGAAGTTTCGAAGCCATTTTACTTCTTCCCCTATTTTATCTAAAGCTATGAATTAAGATTTTGTAGAGGATTTGGCTATACATGTTTGCTTAGAAGATTTCCATGATACTATAGCTCCTCTAGTAATAAAGACATATCCCTTGTGGATTTCAAGTCTTTAGTATCTAATATCCAATTTGCATCACTATATGCTTCAAGTACAGTTGGATATCTTGTATAGCATAACCCGAAATTTGAGGAATATCTCAAATATCTAAATAGCCTCGCAATGGCCTTCCAATGATCGTGTCTAGGATTATTTGTGTATCTGCTCAATTTACTTATAGAGTAAGCTATATTTGATCTTGTGTAATTCCTAAGATATATTAGACTACCAATTATTCGCAAATATTCTACCTAAGATATCACATCACCAATATTTTTCATTAGATGTACATTAACATCTATAGGTGTTTTAGCCACATTAGTATCATTCTTATTGAATTTCTTAAGGATCTTATTCATATAATGATCCTAAGTCAACACCAAACCATCTTATGATTTAGAAATTTTAATTCCTAAAATCACATCTACTAAACACATATCTTTCATGTCAAATTTATTGGTTAATGATGCCTTATGGCTCTAATTATCTCGTTATTATTGCCTATGATTAATATGTTGCCTACATATGGAGAAACAATGACATATCCCTCATATGTATTCTTTATGTATACACATTTATCGCATTCATTAAAACGAAACACATTTGATAACCTTGTATTTTCAAATTTTCGATGCCATTATTTTGGTGCTTGTTTTAAACCACATAATGATTTAACAAGCTTGCACACATTTTTTTCTTGTCCTGGAACCCTAAACCTTTCGGGTTTCTCCATGTAGATTTCTTCATCTAACTTTCCATTCAAGAAAGCCATCTTAATATCCATTTGGTATATCTTGAGATCGTTAAGACCTACTATAGCTATTAACATTTGAATGGATATTATTCTCGTAACTGGTGAGTACGTGTCAAAGTAATCAAACCCTTCTTTTGGCTTGTATCCCTTTATTGCAAGTCGAGCTTTATACTTATCTATAAATCCATCTGCCTTCATCTTCCTCTTAAATATCCATTTGGATCCCGAAACCTTATGCCAGTGAAGAAAATCCACTTGTTGCTATGTAAAATTTTGCATGACAGACTCTACTTCACTATTAATGGTTTCTTTCCAGAATGGTGCTTCCAGAGATGATATAGCCTCTTTAAAAGTCTAAGGTTCATTTTCTAACAAAAAATTCAAACCCTATGTAGTCAGTAATTTAGCCAATTTGCTCCTTCGGGGTTTAATTTATTCCTTCTCTTTTTGTGGATTACTACTTGAGTCCTCATAAGTTCTCTTAGTAGTCTTATTTCCTTGTGTTCCCTTGTATAGAAATACGTTTTTTTAAAAATGTTGCATTCATTGATTCAATGACCTGTTGACATGAATGTCAGGAATGTTTTACTTATACACAAGAAAATGATAAGTTGCACTATTATTTGCATATCCAATGAATACATCATCTACGATTTTTAGGTCCGATCTTAATATTTTTAGGCAGAGAAATTGCTACTTTTGCAAGACACCCCACACTTTCATGTAACTGTAGGAAGGTTTTTGACGCCTCCATAGCTTATATGGTGTCTTATCTGATTTTTTATGGGGTATTTTATTTAAAATATAATTTGCTATTAAAATGGCCTTCCCTCACAAGTTCTGTGGTAATAATTAACAAAGCATTCATCATATCTTTTAGTGTACAATTTTTTCACTCTGCATTAGCCTTTTGTCGAGCTGAGTGAAGAGCAAAGGTTTTATAGATAATTTCATGTTATGCGTAGAACTCATTAAATGATGCATCATATTCACCACTTCTACCACTTCCTATTTCCTTCATCCTTTTGCTTATTTGATTTTCAACCTCGGTTTTAAAGTGTTTAAAGGCTTTTAAGGCCTAGTCTTTGCTTCTTAGCAAATAGACATAACAATATTTCGTGCAATCATCAATAAAAGTAATGAAATACTTTTTACCACTTGTAATTTGCACGAACTTTAAATCATAACTATTCATGTGAATTGAATCTAGAGGATCACTTCGTCTTTCTTTCAAGTAAAAATAAGCTTTTACAAATTTGGATTCGACACAAGTCTCGCACTTTTAATTTTTATTAATCTAAAATTTTAAAAGCAAATCCAAATTGCTAATTCTTTGCAAGGTTTTAAAGTTTACATGACCTAACCTACCATGCCATGATTGGAAGACTCTAACAAATACGCAAAAGAAAAGCTTACTTTATTTTTGTTCTTGTTCTTAGATACAATAGTCATGGTGTTGAGCTTAAAAAGCCACTTACAAAGATTACCTTTCCCTACAAACATTCCAGATTTGGAAAGTACAAACTTATCAATTCAAAAACTAACCTAAATCCATTTTTGCTTAATAATGAGCTGGACACTAAGTTCTTACGGATTTCAAGAGCATGAACAACATTGTTGAAGGTTAGTTTTTTTCCAGAGGTCATCTTCAATACCACCTTCTCATGGTCAAAAACTTTGCAGACTAAAGAGTTTCCCATAAATAATTGCTCATCCAGAGCAGCTTCTTTGTACTCAGTGAAACTCTTACGTGGCATGTAGCACCGATGTCAACCCACTAAATATTCGAGTTTTCTACCAAGTTTACTTCTAAGACCATGGCGACAAATTCAACCTCATTATCATCAACTAAGTAAGCTTAAGCTTTCTTTTTCTTCTTGTTGTTGTTGTTCTTGTTCTAATTATGATGACAATTTTTGGCACGGTGTCCTTGCTTATTACAACCAAACAAGTTCCCATGAACTTTTTGACAATTGAACCTTTGTTCCTGTGGGAAGGACTTGAGCCAACATGTATCCTTTTGTTGGTCTTTTTCACATGTTCTATGACATTTGCTTTGGCTTCCACATTCTGAGCCCTAGCTTAATTCTTTAAACCCTGATATCTTCTTTAATTTTTACTCGAACAATTAGATCATCCAGGCTCATTTCCTTTTGCTTATGCTTAAGATAGTTCTTAAAATCATTCCACGAAAATGGTAGTTTCTCAATCAATACGGCCATTTGAAATGATTTTCTTAACACCATTCATTTGGCACTAATCTCATGGAGGATCAATTAAAATTTATGGACGTAACTGATCACGGTCTTGGAGTCCAGCATTTTAAAAATTAAAAATTTGCTAACTACAAATTTCTTTATATCAACATCCTCAGTTCCATATTTTCGATCCAAGGACTCCTATAGCTCTTTTGCTATCTTCAATGGACTATACATGTTACACAATGAATTGTCCAAACCATTGAGGATTTAGTTTTTGCACAGAAAGTCCAAATGCTTTCATGCTTTAACCGAAGCTACAGTTGTAACATCCATTTTCACTTCTTCAAGAACTGGGGCTTCCTCAATTAAAAAATTTGTCCAAATTAAGGTTGTCAGGTAGAACAGTATCTTTTGTTGTTACCTCTTAAAGTCCACCCCATTGAACTTCTCAGGTTTTTCTCCCTGCCTAGCATGCGGGCGTACTTGCGCAACTGAAGCACTCACATTACTGATACTCGATTCAGCCATTTGTTATAAAATAATAGGATCAACTTAGTCTTTGCTTTCAATCTTGTTAAAACAAGTTGAAACTTACTTTTATGAACAGGTTAAAACACACTAATACAAATAGCGATAATCAAATTGTACATATAAAGTATATATATATATATATAAATTGTTAAAAGCAAATCAATATATAAAACCAATGGTCAACAGTCATATAACCATGTAATAATAATAACAATATCACTAAAACACTGTCATGAGATTCACACTTAGAAATTATTA
>JBBYHO010310731.1:0-20757 GCA_038382025.1 Adansonia gregorii | reverse complement strand
TAAATTATTCTTGCCATTTTTCATGATGAATTTTCAATATACAATAAAATAAACATATTTTAAAAATTAATTTTAAAATAACCTAAAATAAGAATTAAAAAAATTTTATATTGTATAAAAAAGACCGAAGGTAGCACACCAACCCATTTTTAATAAGACATTTATTACTTAGATTTTCACATTTATTACTTAGATATTATAATATATGCAAATCTTTTCTAAAGATTAGTTTTAAGGATTTTCTCATTTCTTTTAGATTTGTTGAGGATGATTTTAGTCATTGGCCTTTTTCTTTTTTACTGCTTTGCGTTTTCTTCATTCTTTATTAGAAAAAGTACTTGTCCTTTTGTATGCTTAGCCCTTGTATCGCTTATCAAGTTTTTGGATCCATTTGGTCTTCATCCGTGTACTTTTCATTGCTTGGGTAATTTGGTTTCATTGCAATGACATAGATTTTGGATTGTTTTGTTTTACAAGGTCGTTTTACGTCGCTGGTTTCATGCCAATATATGTTTTACTGAATCTTTCTGTTAGAGATTTAATTACTTTCAATGCGTATCTTGTAAAGATTGATGGATGAGATATGGTCAAAATTTTAGATTTTTCTGAGATTTTGTTGCCCCTTGTCAACTATAAAATGCAGGGTTGTTCTTGTGTGAGCTATCTCTTCCGTTTCCTCCTCCGACCTTGACACTAAGGTAAGTTTTAATTAGCCATTTTTCAAATTACGGGTGCTTTCATTTATTTTCAGTTTAATCTCTGCTTCATGCAATCTTTTTTTTTTTGCTTTAGATAAAATCGGCAGTTTTCTTTTTCCATGGTAGAAGCACTGCATTGGGTAATTTAATAGGAGTGAGTTTTCCAACTATTATTTTTCAAGCACTTTCTTGACACCACCGCGAGACGCAACCCACCAACAGCGGTTGTCTTCATTGATGTTGAATCCCACGAAAATGAGAGAGCTGACACTTGCGTTTTGTGCAGAGTGTCAATGGCAAGACGAAGGGAGTGGTGGTAGCTATCCAGGGATAGGGACTCTAAGTTGGCTTCTCTTAGAGAGTTGTTGGAGGTGGGAAAAAGGTTTGGGGACACGGCATTTCATGGTGTGGTGGTAGAGCTTAAGGGAGTGATGGGGACAGCGGATGATGTGCATTTGGGGGCAAGAAATGGACAAGCATTATTTGCTGATGGGAGGATAGTGCCTCTTTCTTCTCCTCCTTTTGCGGGTCACGATGAAAAGACTTCAACAGCAAGGGCTCTTTGTAAATTCCTGGTGTCGCTTATGGGAATGTGTAGTGATGGTGTTAGATGAAATGTACTTTTGACTACTTTCCTTCATTTTTTATTGTTTAAAAAAATTTATTAGTGTAATAACCATCGGTTTGTCCATTTTTTATTTATTTTTATCTTCTTAGAAAAGCATTAATTTGGCATCATTTTTTGGTTAGCTTCTTAAATCTTGGTTAATTAATTAATTATTTTAAAAAATTTCTTCTTGACAATCAATACAAGTTACAAACTATTGTAAAGGGGAAGCGTCGAGCGTTGCTTGCAGCTTTTTGTTTGCGATATTGTTGCTTTGTCCTGCATTGGTTCGAGGCGTTACTGGTTTTGTGGTGCCTGCTCTCTGCGATGGTCTTCGTTAGTTCCAGGTATTGTTTTGTTTAGGTGTTGTTTTTCTTGGCTCAATTGGTCCTTTGTCTGCTTAAGAGTTAAATTTATATTAAAAGGTTTATGTTTGATTCTTAAATTTGATTGGAATGTTTTGTGTGTATCGTGATTTCATGCTTCTAAATACTTTTCAGCAGATTACATATTGGATATATTTTGAAACATTAGGAATTGGATGGTGTTCGATCTAACTTTATATGCTTTAGAACCAATTATACTTTTGCTGGTTGTTTTCTAAACTTTTTGGGACTTAATGGTCAGAATCAAGGTTATAGTAAAAGGTTCATGTTTCATTGTTAAAATTGATTAATGAAGCATTGTATACACAATGGTTTTATTAACCTTTGTACTAATTAGAAACTGAATATATTTTCAAAAGCCTAAAGTTGGACGGTGTTTAACCTGGTTCGATATGCTTTTAATCAATTATACTATAGTTGGTTGGCTGCTAAACCGTTTTAGATTTTACAGATTTTAGCTGCTTTGATTTATTATCTCAAGCTTGAACTGTTTTAGTTTGGTTGCCTTAGACTATTTTGATACAAAATTTGACTTAACCTTGAACTATTTTGGTATGGATGTCTTGGAATATTTTGGTTGGGAACTTAGCTTGGCCTTGGACTATTTAGATTTGGATGATTTGGACTATTTCATTCAGGGATCTTGGATTGGATAATGAGAATGAATAGTTTAAAACATGACTGGTTGTGTTTTGATAATTTATAAAATATGTTTTAATTGTTAAAAATATATAATTATTGTCGTAATGTGACCCAGATACGAATCCTAACCAAGCTCGACTTAAATGGCATTTGCTCCTATATTTGTTAAGTTTATCTTATATTCTATTATTTCTATATGCCATATCATTATCATCCTTTTCTCATTTTGGGGATTGGGTGATCGATATAAACCACTCACTCGATTTAACCCTAAATAGTCATTACGAAATAACTATTTATTTAGAGTCATCATCAATCTATTTAGACTAGGTGAGATTGGTCACCTATCGGAGTGTGTATTTTGAGGGTTACAAAACCCTAAAATACTAATTTCAAGGCCTGCCACCATACCAGAGATCATATAAAAGGATTCGAGAGTCGGTTACAATCACAAGTAAGGATCAACACCCTCTTATGGTTATCAAAAATCGATACCTTATTAATCATTGTTAACTTAAATTTTTATTTTTATTTGGTTTCAACATTGGATGTTTAATTATAATTCATATAGTACTTTATTATGAAAGTTTATTATTTCAAGAAAGTCGAGTTTTAATGTTTCTAGAAATCATAAAATTATTCGTACATTTTCGGGGAACTGGGTAGGTACGAAATCTCAATCATATCCTGTCGAAGAACCATATGAAATACGAAAGGTTTATTTTATTTTAAAACTGAAAAAAATCTTGACTTCTTATTTGAAAAGGTTGTCTTACTATTAAAATAATCCGTAGAATTCCTCACATGTACTTGTAGGGATCTTACATATCAATTTAATTGAGAGACATTGCCTTATTTATAAAAACAATTTTGTTATATATATATATATATATAATACTGATTCTATGGCCTAAGAATGACATAATTTGATGGAAATGTTCTTAATGTGTACTTCCGATATAAAAGTATCCTAGCGTTCACATAAGATGTGATTCAAATACCAAGTTATGAAAATATCCTCAAGGTATACCTTCAATATGAAAGTATCTCGATAACCCCAATGGGTCTTAAGATGACCTTGGAAGGCTAAACCAATCCTAAAAATTCACCTTCGGTGTAAAAGCATCCCGATGAGCAAAATGACCAAAATGCCCCTAGGGTATATCTTCGATATAAAAGTATCCCAGTAACCCTAATGGACCATAAAATGATCTTGGTAGTATTAACCAATCCTAAATATTCACCTTTGGCGTAAAAGCATCCTAGTGAGCAAAATGACCAAAATACCTCTAAGGCATACCTTCGACGTGAAAGTACTCCGGTAACCCTAATAGACCTTAAAATGATCTTAAAAGGCTAAAAGAATCCTAAATGTGCACCTTTGGCATAAAAGCATTTCAGTGAGAAAAATAACCAAAATGCCCCTAAGGTATACGTTTGACATGAAAGTATTCTGATAACCCTAATTGACCTTAAAATGACCTTAAAAAGCTAAAAGAATCCTAATCGTTAACCTTTGGCATAAAAGCATCCCAGTGAGAAAAATGACCAAAATGCCCCTTAGGTATTCCTTCGACATGAAAGTACACGGTAACCCTAGTGGACCTTAAAATGACCTTAAAAGGCTAAAAGAATCCTAAACGTGCACCTTTGGCATAAAAGCATTTGATGAAAAATTACGAAAATGCCCCTAGGGTATTCATTTGACATGAAAGTACCTGGTAACCCTAATGAACCTTAAAAGGCTAAAAGAATCCTAAACGTGCACCTTTGGCATAAAAGTATCCCGGTGAGAAAAATGACCAAAATGCTCCTAGGGTATTCTTTCGACATGAAAGCACCCGGTAACCCTAATGGACCTTAAAATAACCTTAAAAGGCTAAAAGAATCCTAAACGTGCACCTTTGCCACAAAAGCATTCCAGTGAAAAAATTACAAAAATGCCCCTTGAGTATTCTTTCGATGTGAAAGTATCCCGGTAACCCTAAAGGATCTTAAAATGACCTTAAGAGGCTAAAGGAGTCCTAAAATGCTCACCTTTAGCGTAAAAGAGCCTCAATAAGCAAAATTACTAAAATGCCCTTAGCTTTTTGAAAATTACATTTTGTATTCTTTGAAAAATCAAACAAATACAAAAGTTTTGAATATTTCTATACCTTTACGGAATGCCATAGGAATAATAAAAATTTCTAAAACCAGTACAATGACTATTTTACCCCTTTAATATGAAAATTTGCTATTTAATCCTTACATTTTTCTAGAACTTCATTTTAATCCCTAAATAATAAAGTAACCTAAAAATTATTAAAAAAATCATATGAAATTATGTATGAAAATGCAGTCGATATATCAACCAAAATTCGGCCAAATACCTTGCCCTAACCAAAAAAAAATTTTAATTTGCAAAGTAACCCTTAAACTTTGTAAAATTACATTTTGACCCTTATATGGTAAAATACCACAACCAAAGCATTAAAAATCACCAAAACAGCAAAGAATCAACATGAATATCATGGTAAAGATATGCCAGAAGGTTCGGCCAAGCACCTTTGACCAAAAAATAAAATTTTTCATTATTTGCAAACTAGCCCCTAAACTTTAAGAAATTACAAAATACACCTTAAAATGTGAAAAGTACCTAAAGCATGGTATAAAATATCCAAAATCAGTTTCCAAGTTATCCATGAAGATTTTGGTCAAATCCTTTGACCATAAATCAAAAAAAATTTCTATCATTTGCAAACTAGTCCCTAAACTTTTAGACATTTACAATTTAGTCCCTAATTTACCAAAACCATCATGAAAACACATTATTGAGGCATGAAATCAGCAACAAAACATAGCTAAAATACTCATTAAGATTCGGCCAAACATATAGGTATAAAATTTTTTTTTTTACGAATTAGCCTTTAAACTTTTTGTATTTACAAAATGACCCCCAAAAAAAATACAAGCATGAATTTCGGCCAATACCTAAACAACCTACCAACCATCTTTTCTAAACTCAATAATCACATATTCACATTTCATTTAACACAAATTAGCACCATTATATGATAAAATCACAAAAATAAGCACATAAACATGTACTTTCACCATGATAACAAGAAAATACTAAAAGAAATAAAATATATATGAACATACATGTGATAAACACAACACCAAAACCAACATCATATCAACATACACATGATTCATGAAGAAAAATAATTTAGTAACAAAAAAAGAAAAAAAATCAAAGAAATTAGTTCATGGCCATTATGCTTAGTCTTTCAACATGGATAAAAATCCATGAACTTAACCGTATTCTTGGCTCACCAAAGAGAAGGAAAATGTATCAAACAAACAAAACTTCAAAGATTAAAGTAGAGATTTACCTTAACAAAGCTTTGAAATTTTTTTCTATTTTTTCATTTTTTTTTCTAAAAACTCTCTATTTTTTTCCAAGCTTTTCTTTTCTTTTTTTTTTGGTAAAATAGGATTCGGCCAAGGAGGATTTCCATCCTCCTTGGCCGAAAACTTGCCATCAAATGTCATAATTTTTTCTTTTTTTTTCCTATATATTTTTTTTGTGAGCTTACTTGTTAGGTTGGAGAAAAAGAAATGTTGTCATAAGCCTATGCTTTTCCATCTTTTCATACAAGCCATCCTACCTATTGTCATGATTATGCTAATTTAGGTGAAATGATGGTTTTAGTTAATTTGATGGAATTAATTGGAATGAAACTAAATTAGTTGGAAAAAGGTTTGATTCCAACCAAATTATATTTCATGTAACGAAATTGAAAAAATTAAAGCGAAATAAGATTATAAATTTACAAAAAAAAACTATTGGAAGTAAAGAAATTAATGTAATCAAATTACAAGGAAATTCTAAATGAAAGTTCTATTCAAAAAAAATAAAAAAATTAAGGTTTAAAAAATAAATAAATAAATAAATGAATTCTTATGTAAATCCAAAAGAAGAATTTAATCATGTAAAATTTTAATCAAAACCCTATAAAAATTAATAAAAGAAAATTTAATCATTGGTATAAAATTAAAAAAAAAAAGATTTGTGGGCTTGTTAGGAAATTGGATATTAAAATGGGCTTGGTCGTAGAATTTAAATTTTTTTTTAGGGTTCGGATGAAATTAAGTGTCTACAGCTGCCCCTCTTTGTCCGTTGTTGAGAATCAAGAATAGGACAAAGACCAAATAGACACAATTTCATCTAGGCAACAAAATGAAAGAAAAATGAGATACGAACATACATATTAAAGCTCAGTGATTAGAAGAGGAAACTTTCAACTTATGGTGAAATTAATATTGAAATTGAGTTGGTTGGGGCAAAAATGCACAAACCAATCAGTAAGACAAATTGATTGAGACCGAATAGTTAGGTTAACAAATGAAAAAAGTTACCCAGGACCAAGCCGATGGGTAGACAAAGGGTACAAGACAAATACCTAAAGTTAAAAGTAACAGTTCAACCAGAGCTGAACCATCGCGTCGAACGAAATATAAAAGAAAGTTTGACAGGGCGAAAACAATAGTGAAAGAAAATCTGACTATGGCTAAAACATCACGTCAAATGAAATGAAAAAAAAGTTTAACTAGGGCTAAACCATCACATCAAATGAAAGAATTTTGACTAGGGCTAAACCATCACGTCAAGGGAAAGGATATTTTGACCAGAGTTAAACCATCACATTAATCAAAATGAAAGAAAGTCTGACCAGGGCTAAACCATCACGTCAAATGAGATGAAAAAAAAGTTTAACTAGGGCTAAACAATCATGGCAAATGAAATGAAAAGAAATTTTGATCAGGGCTAAACCATCACGTCAAACGAAATGAAAAAAATTTTAACCAGGGCTAAACCATCACGTCAAACAAAATGAAAGGAAAGTTTGACCAAAGCTAAACCATCATGTCAAATGAAAAAAATTTTGACCAGGTTTAAATCATCGCGTCAAATAAAATGAAAGGAAATTTGATAGGGAGAAACAATCATGTCAAATGAAAGAAAATTTTGACCAAGACTAAACCATCATGTCAAGCAAAAAAAAAATTTTGGCTAGGGCTAAACCATCACGTCAACCGAAATGAAAGAAAGTTTAACCATGGCTAACCCATCACGTCAAACAAGATGAAAAGAAAGTTTGAACAGGGCTAAAACATCACGCCAAATAAAATAAAAAGAAATTTTGATTAGGACTAAACCATCACGTCAAATGAAATAAAAAAATTTTGACCAGGCTAAATCATCACGTTAAACGAAATGAAAGAAAAGTTTGATCAGGGCTAAACCATCACGTTAAATGAAAAAAATTTGATCAGGGTTAAACTATCGCGTGAAACAAAATGAAAAAAAGTTTGACCAAGTAAAGTAGCAAGACTTGATCAAGTACAGCCAAGTAAGTAAGAATTTGATCGAGTACAATCAATTAGAGATAAACCTTGATAAGGTTAAAGTAATTTAATATTTGAGATCTTTAAGGAAAGCTTGTCTTATCTTTTAATTTTGAAGCAGTATTCATTCTGATAGTTTTTTTCTACTTCATTGCTTTAAACCTGTGAATTACACAATTATGAATGTGGATGCATGATAAATGTGCATGGATTTTCATGATTGGGTTTATTCTTTATTTTTCTTATTGCTTATTCATTTTCCTTTTAAATCCTAATTCAACCCACTTCACAAGCCTAAAAACATCTTCAGAAAGCATGGAGAATTTTTTTGGCGGTACCTAGCCAATCCTGAATCTGACGTTGTTTTTGCAAAATTGATTGTTCCTATCCTCTAAGGAATTTAGATTATAATGCACCGACGTCATCTAGTAACTGAAAGAGAATGGTATGATTAAGAATGTGTAAGGCATGACACTTGTGGTCATGTGATGCATCAATAACATCTAGTGGTTGAGAAAAAAAGATATGATTAGAAATATGGGTGATGTCCTTGCCCTGCGAGGAAACAAGACTTTGGAATGCATCAATATCATCTAGTGGTTGAGGAAAAGAGATATGATTGGAAACGTTGGCAATGTCCCTACTCTGAGAGGAAATAGGACTTTGTGATGCATTAATATCATCTAGTGGTTGAGGAAAAAATATATGATTAGAAATGTGGGCAATGTCCCTACCCCGAGGGGAAACAGACTTTATGATGCATCAATACCATCTAGTGGTTGAGAAAAAGGGATATAATTGAAACTCTATGGGGTGTCCCAACCCCGAGCCATCTGTGGTTTTCGGAATGTAACAAAAACCTGAAATCTCCATCAGCTCCCTTGCCAGCCAGAACAAAATAATGAATATCTTTTAAAAGGTTAAGCTTCCTCCATCATTAGAGTTCTATCTAAGACCATTAGTTATCCACCCTTAACACTTCCTAGAATGTTCGAAGGATTTAAGACATGAACCAAGATTTTTGTAATGTTTTGACCTCATTCCAAAGTAACTCAAAAAAATTAGTATGTTATCTATTTTAATCCATCTTTATTTCTTTAAGTCGTTAATTATCATTTAGCAAAAACATTAGTGCGATCAAAAGATAGTGTAACAAAAGTTGCATTTCAAAGAAAGAAAATAGCATATTGGCTCTTTTACAAAAATAAAGGTAAAATGCCTAAGAAATTATTTACGAAGACAATTGTAAGTGTTGAAGAAAAGGCCTAGACAACTGAATTTAGATCTTCGAAGGTTTCTTCTGAATGAAATATCTGTTCCTACGTAGATCCATCTTTTTAGAGATGTGATTAATCATATCATACCCATGATTAATCATTTCTTTTTTTAACTTGAGCCGCCCTTTCAGGTTTTCAACTCAAAGCCTCCCCTTATATCGCTTTTAATCGAACGCCCTATTCGATTTTTCATCTAATTTTTATTTTTTTGTTTTTTTTATGTTTTTTAAGCATAGTATTTCTTTACACTGTTTGCATTAATGGGGTTTGGCAAGGCATCTCCATCTATTTCGGCAAGGATTAATGTGCCTCTTGAGAATGCCTTGTGAACCACAAAAGGTCCTTTCTAATTAGGTGCCCATTTGCCTCCTGGATCTTTTTGTATCGGAAGGATTTTCTTCAGCACCAGTTCTCCTTCATGAAATATCTTCGACGAATCTTCTTATCATGGGCCTTCATTATCCTTTTCTGGTACATTTGCCCATGCTGGATTGCTTTCAACCTCTTTTCTCCAATAAAGTTTAATTGTTCGTAGCAATCTCGTGCCCATTCAGTTTCTTCCAATTTGGTCTCCATTAATATTTTAAGTGATGGGATCTCGACTTCAATTGGTAGTACTGCCTCCATGCCATACACTAATGAGTAAGGTGTTGCCCTAGTCGAGGTCCGTACTGAGGTTCGATAAGCAAAGAGAGCAAACAGAAGCTTTTCATGCCAATCGTTATAAGTCTGCACCATTTTTCCCATAATCCTTTTAATATTTTTGTTGGCAGCTTCTATGGCCCTATTCATCTTCGAGCGATATGAGATCGAATTGTGATGAGAGATTGTAAGCTGGGTGCAAACCTCTGTCATCAATTTATTATTCAAGTTGGACGTATTATCCGTTATAATTCTTTTAGGGACCCCGAATCTTCAAATGATATTAACCTTTAGAAATTTAATCACCACCAATATTGTGACACTTGCAAAAAAAGTAGCTTTCACCTTTTTAGTGAAATAATCAATGGCCACCAAGATGAAATGATGCCGATTCGATGCTATAGAAGTAATAGGTCTGATAACGTCCATTCGCTATATAGAAAAAGGCCACGGTGCGGTTATGACATGTAACAGTGAGGGTAGGACATGAATCTTGTCAGCATAGATTTGACATTTATGGCACTTTCGAGCGTACTTGATACAATCACTCTTCATAGTCATCCAAAAGTACCCCAATCTCATGATTTGTTTTACCATCTTGTGTTCGTTGGCATGAATCCCACAAACCCTTTCATGTACTTCTTCTATTATTTTCTTTGCTTCTGAAGTATCAACACACCTTTACAATGTTTGGTCAAAACTTTTCTTATACAAAATCTCTCCATCCAAGACAAAATTCAATGCTAGCCTTCTTAAGGTTCTCTTATCAGTTTATGAGGCATTTGGAGGATATAGTCGATCTTTCAAATAATTTTTGATATTGTGATACCATGGAAGGCCATTTGCCTTAATTTCAATGTTGTGGCAGTAAGCAGGTAATTCATAAATACTCATCTCAATGGGCATCACCTCCTACCCCTTGTTTACTTTGAACATCGAAACCAAGGTGGCTAGAGCATCTGCCATTTGTTTGTTATCATGGAACAGATGAAGGAGGTCTACTTCTTTGAATTCTTCTAGTAATTATAGAATCAATTTTTTATATTACTGCAATCTTGGTCTTGCGTTTCCTATTCTTCACGCCATTGGTAAATTACCAGGGCCGAATCTCCACAGACTTTTAATACCTGGGCTTTCTTTTCTAATGCTGATCGTAGCCCCATAATACATGCCTCATATTCTGCCATATTGTTGGTGCAATCAAAAATTATCTGGGCTATAAAAGGGTAATAATACCCTTCTGGAGATATTAAAATTGCACCGATTTCATGCCCTAATGTATTTGATGCTCCATCAAACTACATTTTCCATTAAAATCCTTTCAATGACTCTTCTTCTTCTTTAATCGTAATATTCATCAAGTCCTCGTCAAGGAATTTGAAATCCAATGGTTGATAATCGTCAACGGCTTACTAAGAATTCAGCAATGGCACTTCCTTTGATCGCCTTTTGGCTCACATAAATGATATCATATTCGGATAGTGGAACTTGCCACTTAGCTATCCTTCTGGATAAAGCTGGCGCTTTGAATAGATATTTAATTGGGACCATTTTGGTGATTAGCCATGTAACATGATACAACATGTACTGTCAGAGTCTTTTCACTGTCCAGACTAGAGCACAACATATCTTCTTTATATAGGAATAATTTACCTTGTAATCCAAAAATTTCTTACTGAGGTAATAGATTGCTTGCTCTTTCTTTCCAGTCTCATCATGCTGCCCCAACACACAGCCCATGAATCTTTTGAACACTAATAAATATAGGATCAAAGGTCATCCCGGAGTAGGTGGTACCAATATCGGTGGATTAGAGAGACACTGCTTAACTTTTTCGAAAGAATATTATCCCGTTCACCAAGATTTTACTTTTGCAAAACCCGAAAAATTGGATCACACTTATCCGTAAGTTAAGATATGAATCTAGCGATGTAATTCAATCTCCCTAAGAAACTTCTCACTTCTTTTGGCGTACGTGAGGATGGCAACTCCTGTATAGCTTTGATCTTATCCAAATCAACTTTAATTTCTCTTTCGCTTATGACAAAACTCAACAATTTTCCAAACCTAGCTCTAAATGTGCATTTTACAAGGTTCAGCTTTAATCAATATTTTCTCAGCCTTTCAAACAACTTTCGCAAGTCTGTTACATGACTTTGTTGTTGAGGGGACTTGGCAATCATGTCATCAACGTACACTTCAATTTCCTCGTGCATCATGTCATGGAATAGGGTAACCATTGCTTTTTGGTAAGTTGCTCCCACATTCTTTAACCCAAATAGCATTACTTTGCAACAAAATGTTCCCCATATTGTGATAAATGTGGTCTTCTCCATATTCTTTAAAGCCATTTTAATTTGGTTATACCCTAAAAATCCATCCATGAAAGAAAATAAGTAGTTTTTTGCAGTATTATCAACCAGGGCATCTATATGAGGGAGAGGGAAGTTATCTTTTGGGCTTGCTCGATTGAGGTCTCAATAGTCTACACACATTTTAACTCTTCCATCTTTTTTGGGAACCAGGACAATGTTTGCAACCCACTCTGGATATTTGCCATTTTTAGAAATCCAGATTCAAACTGCTTCTTAACCTCTTCTTTTATTTTCAACAGCATCTTTGGTTTTATTCTTCTTAGCTTCAGTTGAATCGTTTACATTCCCACTTCAAGGGCAATTTATGAACCACAATCTCCTCATCCAATCCTAGCATGTCTTGATAAGACCTTGCAAAAATGTCTTGAAATCCATGCAGCAAGCTTACCAAATCTTCTCAGGTAGAAACTTTTATGGCGATTCCTATTCTGATCTCCTTCTTATCATTTTCATCATTCCCCAAATTAATAATCTCAGTGGGCTCTTCCTAAGGTATTATGTGCTCATCTTCTTGTTCAATTATTTTTAACAAATCAGAAGGCAAGATATGATCATCGACATCTTCTTCAAGATTGACCTTATTTAAGCAAATAGTCTACTCAAAATTAACCTCTGAATCCTGATTAGATTTATCTATTTCTCTGCAAAGACAAAAGCAAGGAAGTAAAAGATTATAGGATATGAATAAGGTGTGAATGCAAAAAAAAAAGAAAAAAGGGATGCTGAGATAAGAAATCATAAAAAAAACAAATGTAAAAGAGGAAAATGACAAAAAGAGATTATATAAGGAAAGATTAAGTAATTTCATTTTTATTGATAATAAATTAACATTTTGAATTCTTACAAAAAGATCTATAGATAACAGATTTTATTTCTTAGTTATTGCTTTGAGATTAGCCTAGACACTATGCTTTTTCTCAACACATGTCCAATTCCTCAAAATATATCCAGGGGGCATGGGTGAATCCCATTATCCTTAGTGAACTCTTCATCATCTATTTCAATGGCAGCCACATGATTCTCCTTGAAAGCTTCATTAGTGACCAGAACAACGTTCCTAACCACTTTACCTTTATTTTTTGGACTGACTCCTCCATATCAAAAAATTTCCTCCAAGAGTTGATTTTTGACCTAACTATTGGCCAACACCCAAGGATGGCTACCCTGCTCTCATTCTTTTTTTGAATTTCTTCTTCTGGGTTCTTTTTGGCTTAAAACCTAATCTATATTTGTATTTCTTACCATTGACATTAATGGCCTGGCTAATTCCTTGCAAACGTATCCCAAGTTCACTTTCAGCTCAAGCTCTTTTCTCGACTGTAAGCTTGAGACCCATGCGAGTGCTATTGGAAAGTCTAGGTTTCGAGATTATAGACCCTTTCGCAACAAAAACGGCATTGATGATTTCAAAGGATCTAAAAGAGCACTCCTCAGTTTCAGTATTTACTTCAATGTAAGGGGCTTCAGTAGATGTCATAGACATAATATCTTCTTCCCCGGATAGGTTAATCAATTTTTCATCAACTATGAATTTAACTTTTTGATGCAAAGAAGATGGATAACCCTAACAGAATGAATCCTTGGTCATCCCAACAAATAGTTGTATGCTGGGACAATATCCATTACATGAAATTTGATCCCAAATAGGCAAAGACCAATATCTAAAGTGATCAAGATAGTTCCCTTGATTTCTCTTTTGGTCCCGTTGAATGCCTTAACAATTGTATGGCTGTGCTTGATCTGATTGACATCAACTAGCAAGTGAGACAACGTGATTAACGGCATTACATTCAAAGATGATCCATTGTCAATGAGGACTTTAGGCAAAATGGTCTCTCTACAATGAGTTGTGATATGGAAAGCTTTTGTTGAAGTGCTACCCCTTGGCAGAATTTCTTCCTTACTAAATGATATAAAGTTATCAGTGACAATATTATTTACCAGGCGATCGAGTTTGTTGACAGTAATGTCTTAAGGGACATAGGCCTGATTTAGTACTTTCAGCAAAGCATTCCAATGAAGTTCAAAACTGAGCAATAGAGTCAGTAAGGAGATCTTTGCTGGTTGCTGCTTTAATTGCTCTACGACACTGTATTCGCTATGCTTGATGTGCTTTAGGAATTCAGCTATCTCTTTTTCCTTTACTAGTTATTGTACTTCTACTAGGCTATCTCCGATCACTGTTATTTTTCTAGATACCTGTCCTTTTGACTTGGTCTTCACATTGTTCTCAGTGGTTTATGGGCTGTAGATGCGACCACTCTTTGTCACATGGCTTACCCCAGTGGTGTCGATAGCAGCCAGTTGACTTGTAACAGCTTCTGAAGTTGTTATCCCACCATCATACTTCCACGGTACTTGCTTGCTATTCTGACACAGGAATGGGGTTGGTGCTCTTATAATAAGCCTAAGAGTGATCTCAATTCCAAGCAATATGATCTTAGCTTGATTACTATGAATGATAAGAGGATGACCAAACCCGTAGGGCGGCTGCAATGATCTTTCACCAGCCATGTTGACTGATTTTTCTTCCTCTAGTCCAACCTCTTAAAAGAATTCAATTTTACCACTATCCATCGTTCGTTAGATTATGGTTAAAATTTTTTTGCAAGTTTGCTAAGCTTGTCCTGATCCCTTATGGAATTTACAAAAGTTAACACCAAGATCATATTGACTTCTGATACTTCCATAGTCTTGACCAAGGATCCCTCATTTAGTCATGATTGCCCATACATCTTCCATGAAAGTTTTAACTTCCTAGGTTTTTGACTTTCTTTGTCTTACTTCTTCAGCAATCAAAGCATTAATCCTAGGTTCAGTGTGATCTTGTAAGGAATCTGCTGCCACATTAGGTGCTGGCCCATTATCAATTCGAAAAAGCACCCCTCTTAAGAAGACTTTGAACCTTTTGCTTGAAGGGCATACAGTTTTTGATCGAGTGACCTGCTACTGCATATAATCATAGTGTAGATTTGGGTTATACCAACTAAGGTAATTTCTTTCATATGGTTTGGAAAAGATTAGAGCCACTAACCGTGCCTCAAAAAGCTTATTAAACATTTCCTTATAAGAGTAAGGGAGGGGTTCATAACGAAATCTAGGTTGGTTGGCTCTTTGGGTTAGTGGACTAACATTGGGTCTTAGTTGGTTTTGTGGAGAAGGGTTTAAAGCAGTAGTCTGAGGTTATGTTAAAAGAGAAGCTCTGGGTATGTTAAGAGAGTAGGAATTCTGGGTTTGCTGTCTTTGGTTTTGGTAATACGGACGAGGTCCTTGGTGATATGGTTGACTAGTGTAGTTAACGGACGAAGCTTCTTCTTTCTTCTTTTCCATCCTTGGCTTTTTTCTAGTAAAAGACTCCCCAGTTATGATTTACCAGCCTTAATAGCTATTTCAATCATCTCTCCCGAAATAACAAGATCAGTAAAATTCTTAGTTGCATTCCCCACCAATTTATCATAATAGAGGGGACGCAAAGTGCCCACGAATAATATCATGGTTTTTTTCTCAGTCAGGGGAGGCTCAACTTGAGAAGCCATGTTTCTTCATCTTTGTGCGTATTCTTTAAAGGATTCGGTAGACTTTTTCTCCATACTCTGAAGAGTTAGTTATTAGGCACCCATTTAGCCATATGTTTATATTGTTGAAGAAATGCATTAGCCAAATCTGACCAGCATTGAATTTGGCTGCGAGTCAAACTGTTGTACCAATTTAGTGCTGATCCAGTTAAACTTTCCTGAAAGCAGTGGATAAGGAGCTTATCATCATGTGAATAACCTGTCATCTTTCGAATAAACATCTTGATGTGAGTTTGCAGAGAAGTGTTGCCCTTATATTTTTCAAATTCAAGCATTTTAAATTTTGATAGCAAGATTAAATTAGAAACTAGGCTAAGATCTTTCACGTCCACGTTAGTGCAAAATTCATCATTTTCTATGGCTTTCAACCTTCTTTCTAAAAGTTGTAATTTTTCTTTCTCGATCTCTACTTCAGTTTTGGCTTTTTGCCATTTTCATTCTACTTCTTCAACAGTACCAGGGTTTGTCATCTCTTATGGTGCAGCTCTAGCATTAACCCCCTGTGAAAAAATATTAGGATTAATAACAATGACTGGAGGTGGTGTAACTCTGGGAGTATTTTGTTGTGTAGTTGGCATGTTTAGAATTTCAGTTTCTTAGGTAGGTGTTTGTTACACTTCAGGCTTGACCCCACAGATAAGCCGATAGGAGTTAGACTGATTTACTTTACCAATGAGCTAAAAATTCATTTGAAATGCTTGAACCTAAAAACTATTTAAGATAAGTAAGAAGTGCTAACCTTTGTGTGGAGCTTAGAGTTGTTTCTGTGTAACTTTTTTTCGTTTTTCTCCTCGAATTGCAAGAGTTGTTTAAGATTGATTTTTTTTCTTCTTTTACTTTGGTATCGATTTGTTCAGGTATGGTTTAGGGACAGTTTTACTATTTCTTTTCCTCTTTCTTTTTTTTATTGGCTAAAGACATTTTTGAAAATCTTGTTTTTTTGTTGACTCTTAAAAATTTTGTTGTTTTATATTTTTTCTGCATTAAATGACATATATTGTGGAGAGTGAAGAAGGAATTTTTTTGCATAAATCATAATTAATTAAATATTAAGATTTATAAAATATATTTTAATTGTTAAAAATATATAATTACTGATTAATTTACTTTACCAAGGAGCTAAAAATTCATTTAAAATGCTTGAACCTAAACACTATTTAAGGTAAGTAAGATCTTGCTTTTGCTGTTGCAATGAAGAATGTTAACCTTTGCGTGAAGCTTAGAGTTGTTTCTTTGTAAGTTTCTTCATTTTTTTGCTCGAATTACAGTTGCTGCTTAAGATTGAATTCGTTTTTTTTTTTTTTTGTTTTATACTTTGGTATCGGTTTGTTGAACTATGGTTTAGGGAGAGTTTTACTACTTCTTTTCCTTTTTTTTAATTTAATTTGCTAAAGACATTTCTAAAAATCTCATTTTTGCTTAATCTTGAAAATTTTGTTGTTTAGAATTTTTTTTATTTTTTTTTGCATTAAATGGCATATATTGTGGAGATTGAAGGAGGAATTTTTTTTAATTAATCATAATTAATTAAATATTAAAATTTTGATAGCCACAAGAGTTCAATTAGTAAAAACAATCAATCAAGATTTCGATAATAAAATTTCAAGTTTTTATTTAGTTTTTAAAAAAATTTTAAGATAAGTAAATTATTTAATTTCTTATATGAAAGAATTACATAAAAATTAAACAGTATTTAATATTTTCTTACATTTATTATTTTAGATTTTGGATTATAAATTGTTGTATTTTACGAATAATAAACACAAAGGAAAGCCAGCGAAAATGAGAGAAACGATGTTCTTTTACTTTTCTGCAGAATGCTCATATTTTTGCTATTAACATCTTCAACCAATATAAAACAAGGACATTGGTTGCATTGACTACACCTATTACATTTAAAGTTGTCTTACATGCGTTCTCTACAATTATACATGAACTTGACAGACATCTATCAAGATCTGATATAAGCCAAGCAAACTGAATGCAAAAACTGACCCAAAAAAAGTAAAAAAGCTTCAATATTCTCTGGCATTTTTGCTAGAAACACAAATTAAGTTTCTCAACCTTAGGGAGACGCTTAGTAAAAATATCAACATGTTGATCTTCAGAGCTGTAATGAACCAACATAAATTTATTGTTTAGTTGCACTTTTCTCATAGTATGAAGCTTGATCTTGAATGCTTTGTCTTTCCATGAAAAATTTAGTAATAAGGTTCTAATCCATGAAAAAAGATTAAATAAAAATTCAAAGCCAATAATACCCTTAAATTATTATTACTTTGATTTATGAAATATTTGGTTTATTTTAGTTAATTTACCGATTGAGTTAATCTTACTTGACTCGTGAAATCAATCTCATTCAAAGATTTTGTAATGTTATATATTTATATATATATACAAAATATCTTATGATACAGTAAAATATACGAATATAATATAAATATATGAACTGTCAAGTCTATACAAAATCAAAGAATCTATAACTCTATAAAGACATTGAAAAAAAATCAAACAAAATACATCTAACTAGGGAACTAAAAGATATCAAACAACTTTGAAAATACAATAATTTGCTAAAATGATGGACTCATGATTAGAACCGATGATGGATTTAAAAATATGTTCTTTTAATAAAATTAAACTATCCATTAAGTACCTCATTTGTGCTTGGAGTTGATTTTTTTTAAGCCAAGGTATCTACTTTTCCCAAGTTCTTGATTATGTTATGAAGTTTTGTAGTTAGTAGAATTTTACCATGTTAGGCTTTATCATATTTAGCTTCCAAAGTGACTATCATATACCAAAAAAAAAAAATTTTCTTTCACTTTTCTGTCATACTACATATATAAAAATTTCGGTTTAAAAAGATTTAAATATATAATATTTTTTAAAATAAATTAAATAAATAAAGATTAAAAAAATAATAATAGATTAAGAGGAAAGAGGAACTTTTAGGGAAAAAAATTATTAATTTATGATTCAGAAATATATTCTTGAGCATGCATTCAACAGCCGAAAACGTTTGCTGAGTATGATTTTTCAGATTATTGACCTGCAAAAATAAGGTGGGAGCATTTATTTGATTGATGCGCAAGTTGTTTCACCTCTAAGAGTATGATGAAATTGGAAGGTTTGATGGGGCCAATCCAATAGACGTTACTACTTCTGACAATAATATAGAAGCAGAAATAGTTAGCAATGAGATGAGTACATAAATTCCACATCTATGAAATAGTCATATATATAGATAAATTTTACAGAGGGAAGCATAAAAAATATTCCAAAATCCAAACTATGAACACTAGGCCTAAGCCTCATGGGTCATGGAATTTGACAAGAGCCTCCAGGGCATGAATTTGAAACTTCAAATGCAAGATGTAGTCAGCAGTATGAACCAGAAGCTGATCGAGGTGCAGCCCAAGGCTGCCTGGGACCACTCTGTGGAGCTTCTGGAACTTCATTAGAACTGACCTGCTGCCCCATTGTCTCCTCTGTCTCCTCCTTGAATTAACCCCCACCTGCAGCTTCTTTCTCCCATTGCAGCAGCATAAATCAAGGCATGAATTCACCCCCATTGATATTAGATAAGGGAGAGTCAAATAAACACAATGAAGTTCTAGGGTGTCAACTCTCAATGGATCTTCTATTTATTTATATAAAGAGGAGAAACAAATGCACATGGGGTTTCAAAAGAGTAGCCAGACCATTTGTGGGATTTTAGTTGGAGTTGTGGAGAGAAATTCCTAAGAAAAAAAGGTAGCCAATGAACCTTGTTGTTATGTGGGTTGGGGCCAAGCCAAACTCTTGTGCTCAGCCATTTTGTGGTATGGTTTTGCAAAGTACTAAACCCACTGGTGTCAACAGCTTTTGCATTTCACAGGTTAGCCACTAGTTTTTCCAGGGAACGATAAAGACAGATTTTGTGTCCCCTATCCTCGTATCTTGATTTTCAACAGCTGGCTTTTGGTATAGTATCAGATGTCATGGTTATTAATCGCCTAGCAATTAGCATACAGTATCCAGATCTTCAAATTGGATTGCATTTTGTTTGACATATCTAGAATGATGAACATTCGGCTTTGTTTAAAATTTAAATTTTAATATCAAAACTTTTTTTAAAATTGGATTTTATTTTATTATTTTTCATCATGATGAACCTTGCAGCTTGCAATTATTCTTAATTAAATTGGATTGTGTTTTGTTGTTCTACGGTAATGAACCTCGTAACATACAACCATGTTTAAAAAGGAGACATCAGCATATCTAGAAATGAAACTTACTATCAGCAATACCTTTAAAATTAAATTCCATTGACATCCAGCACGACAAATACTTAACATGCAACTATTCTTAAAAGGAAAAAAATCTAACGTAAAAGGAAAAAAATCTAACATACTTGAAATTCATATTTTAAAATTTACAACATTTTATCGTTCAAAATGAATGGCTTTACTTTTGTAATTTTCTATTTAAATTGAAATCTTATAAATTAAATTAATTAAATTCAATTTTTCTTGTTCTATTTAAAGTACGCATTCACGCGTAACCGATCTACCGCCGTTTCCACTTTCTGTAAGTGGGCCTAAGCTTTTTGCAGCTATTCAATAGCCCCTGTAGTTCGGCTGACTTGCTATTCCCCAAGTTCAAGTTACGGTTAAAAAATAAAGATAGAGACAATGGAATCGACTAGAAAACGATTTTCGACACTAAACGGGGGCTGAAATCCTGGAGAGAAAACATAGAAATTGCAAATAAGAGGGCTAAAAGTGATAATGAAATGTAAGCTTGGATGTTATATTCCTCTTTCGACTATTCCAACTTCTCTAACCACAACTGGTAAATAACTCTTGGTTGGATAGATTGTTCATACCCTTATAATGGTTCTAAAATATAATAATGCGAATGATCTTTTCTGATATGGACATAGTAAATGCTTAACAATGTCTAATTGATAAACAGGGAGGCTCAAAACAAGAAATCTGCTTTTTTTTTTTTAATGTAATGCTTATCCCTTTCAGATCCATTTACATGCATCAGGAGTTTTTCTTTTATACAAATATATATATATATATATATATATATATATATATATATATATACAAACACTCTTACCTCTTTCCTTTTGATGGAGAAAAGAAACTCACAGATGGCCCTATACATT
>JBBYHO010310400.1:17000-30044 GCA_038382025.1 Adansonia gregorii | reverse complement strand
TTTAAAACTACCTAGAACTGTGTTCTAACCAAGCATGTTGATTTACTTGAATTCCCTTTTTCATACACCATAAAAAAGAAAATTCAGCTTTTGTCAATACACCAGAAGTGTCTTTTCGACAAGAGAATTTATAGGCTAGAAATCTTTGGATGTATTTCAAAAACGAGTCATAAGGGTAAGAACTTTCAGAGTGACTTGGATTATGAGGAAAATTATTTGTCAACATTTCATGCCAATAGGTCCGATAATAATCAAAATCCCTTATGTAATCACAAACTTAGTTCTTGTATTCATTTGTTTCAGCATATTCCTCATCTATAACTCCTAAAGCCATGTTAAACTCTATTAACAACTTTGTGAATGACTTTTCCATAAGCTAAAATTGAATTACATTTGGTGTGTCAAGAGTAAGATTTTCAGGTTTATTGAATTCAAATGTGGCATAGAATTCTAGTGTGAGTTCAATATGGGCAATTAATTTCAGTTAATTCATACCATCAAATGCTACCAAACATGTCATTCACTTCCTCTTTAATGCCTAAAGTTTCAAGAATTGAATAATGAATGAACTTATATGGACTAATCTTTAATTTTTCAACCCATCCTACCTTCATTGTGCTTTTCATGTTTTCAATGTAATCCCCTTATCAATAGACTCTTCCGATGGTGGTAGGATGCTTTTCTTTTTTTTGATTCTTGATAACCTAGTGGTGGTTAGGCTCTTTTGCTTTTTCTTCCCATACTCAAAAAATGGCTAAGACGATCGAGAAGTGAAGAGCATGAATTTGGTGTTTGAGTGATGGCAGAGATGAAAGAGCTAGTTGGTGGATAAGGAGAGGCAAAATATAAAGAAAATGGTTTGTTTAGTGGAGGAAAAAACTGTATAAGGGTTTTGATCTTTTTTTTTTAGCGAGAGAAATTCTTTTAAAAGAACAACAAGCAATCAAAAACTCTTGTTTCATAAAGCATGGGCATGCTCTATCTAAGATTTGCTACTGCATAAAAACTTTGTTTTGGATGTGCTCGCGCTCTATGAAAAAAGAGTTTCTGATTTAAAATAACTAAAATTTGAAAATTTGACTTTCTACTCCTAAAATCAATGCTCAAAAATAAAAGAAAACAAAGCTAAAACTAATATAAATTGGGTTGCCTCCCAATTATTGCCTTTCTTTTATGTCTTTGGCTAGTCATACCTATGCTTCAATCTTTATAGCCTAGTTGTTCTAAGGTGATTTCTTCCACTTTAAATGCTTGGAAGCATTCATAAAAGGCTTCAGATGATGTCCATTCACCTCAAAAGTCTTGTGAGTATTCGGACTTTTGATTTTAACTACACCATGAGGAAACACATTAGCTACAATAAATAGAGAGAATGTAAGTTACCAAGAAAAAGTTTAAGTTTGGTATGGAAAAGTAAAACTTTTACCAATGTGAATATTTTTCTTACAATCATCCGATCATGAAAGTCCTTTGCTCTTTCCTTATAAATCCTTAAGTTTTCAAATGCCTCCTAATGAATTTCCTCTAATTTTGTTATTGAAACTTTCTATGCTCTCACGCTTTGTCCATTTGAAAATTGCATTGTTTCACTGCCCAGAAGGTTTTATGTTCCAATTCAATAGAAAGGTGACATGCTTTACCAAACACCAAATGAATAGAGACATACTGATTGGAGTCTTATAAGCTATCCGATATGCCCACAGTGCATCATTAAGTTTTATACTCCAATCTTTTTGAGTTGGATTAATGACCTTTTAGAGCATTGACTTAATCTCCCTATTGGATACCTCTGCCTGACCACTTGTCTGTGGATAATATGCCATAGACGCACGATGTGTAACATTATATTTTTTTCATCGATGGCTCCATTATTTAATTGCAAAAGTGTGTCCCTCTATCACTTATCATAGCTTTTGGCACACCAAACTTGGTAAAGATGTGAGATTTAACAAAACCTACTATAACTTTAGCATCATCAGTAGAAGTAGCCTTAGCCTCTACCCATCTCGACACATAATCCATAGCAAGAATAATATACACTTTTATAAAAGAAACAGGGAATGGAGCTATAAAATCAATGCCCCACACATCAAATATTTCGCATACCAAAATTGGGGATAAAGGTATTTGATCTCTAGGCCCCAAATTTCCTATCCTTTGGCATTGTTCACAAGTTTTACAAAACATATAAGAATAATGAAACACACCATGCCAATATAATCCACATTCTAAGATTTTTCTAGCTGTTCTTTTTTGCACCAAGGTGTCCTCTACATGCATAAGAGTGATAAAATTGAAGAATGAAAAGAATTTCAGTTTCAAAAATGCACTTTTGAATGACTTGATTAGAGCAATGTTTCCATAAATATAGGTCATCACATATATAATATTTCACATCACTCTTGATTTTAGCTTTTTGAGCATGTGTTAGCTCATTAAGTAACGTTTTTTAGTAACTAAATAATTTATGATGTCTGCATACCATGGAGTACTCTGTTGAGCTATCATGAGTTGCTTATCTGGGAACTCATCTTGCAATAGCTTTGCTCCTCACTCACGACTAATCAACTTAAATGGTTAGCAATCAAATTTTTAGCCTCTTTTTTTGTCACATATCTCTAGATCAAACTTCTACAGCAAGAGTATCCACTTTATCAATCTGGCTTTCGCTTTCTTTTTAGCTAATAGGTACTTTAGAGCTGCATGATCAGAATAAACTATCACCTCAATGCCAAGTAAATAAGAACACAACTTTTCTAAAGCAAAGAAAATGGATAAAAGTTTTTTCTCCATTGTTGAGTAATTGCGTTGAACACTATCAAGTGTCCTGGAAGCATAATATATTGCATATGCAACTCGGCTAACTCTTTTTCCAAGAACAGCTCCCACTGCATGGTTACTTACATCGCATATGATCTCAAATGGTAGTTCCTAATTTGGTGGTTATATTATAAGAGCTCATGTAAGACATTCCTTGAGTTTGTCAAAAGCTACCTTACATGCCTCATCAAATTCAAACACTATATCCTTCCGGAGAAGCTTGCATAATAGCAGTGTTATCTTCAAGAAATCTTTGATAAACTGTTTATAGAACCCTGTGTGTCAAAGAAAAGAATGAACTTCCTCCAAATTTGTAGGGTAAAGTAAGGTTATAATAACATCTATCTTAGATTTGCTAACCTCAGTACCCCTTGTAGATACTACATGCCCCAAAATAATCCCTTGATCTACCATAAAATGACATTTTTCATAATTTAAAACAAGGTTTGTTTGGATACATCTTTTAAGCACTTTTGCAAGGTTATTCAAGCATGAATCAAAAGAATTACCATAAATAGTAAAATCATCCATGAATACCTCGATAATGTTCTCCATATATTCAAAAAATATATTGACCATGCATCCTTGGAATATGGCTGAAGAATTACATGGCTCAAAGGGCATGCATCGATAAGCAAACGTCCTAAATAGACAAGTAAATGTCGTATTTTCTTGATCCTCTGATGTAATTGGAATTTGATGATAACCTGAGTAACCATTAAGACAACAATAGTGAGATTTTTCAGCCAATCTTTCCAATATTTGATCAACAACAGGAAACAGGAAATGCTCATTTTGGTAGCAGCATTCAACTTCTTATAATCAATACAAACCTGCCATCCATTTTATACTTGAGTAAGCACCAACTAACCATTTTCATTTTCAACCACTATCATCCCTGTTTTTTTTTAGACAACTAAGAGAGGACTTACCTATTCACTATCTGAAATAGGATAGATTATACTTGCATCGAGTAGTTTTAAAACCTCTCTCTTGACTACTTCCATCATAGGTGGATTCAATCTTCGTTGGGCTTGTCTCACAGGTGTAGCTCTTTCTTCTAACAATATGCATACAAATAGGACTTATGCCTTTGAGATCTGCTATTGTCCACCTTATAGCCTATTTGTGCCATTTTAACATTCAAATTAATCATTCTTTTTTTAATAAGTCTAGTTTGCTAAAGATTATAACTAGTAATGACTGTTTTTCTTCTAAGCAGACATGCTTCAAGTGACTCGGTAATGGCTTTAACTCCAATTATGGTGCTTGCACAAGAGAAGGAAGAAGTTTGAAGTAAGAAAGAGGTAATTTGACATAAGACATGACATTCCTTTTAGGTAAAGATTCTAATTCCTGAATGGTGTACTCAAGATCAACATTTAAAATCAACTCCTCTTTCTATTTCCTTTAGTTTCTCATTGTCAAGACTATTCTCAAGTGTAACCTTCACATCATCATCACCTACCAAGTCATAAGTTCTTCGCATAAAAGGGTCAATTCCATCCAAAGCAAGCATAGTATGTTCATTACTAGGATATCGCATTGCATCATATATATTAAATTTAACTATTTCTCCATCAAATTCCATAGTGAGTGTCCATTTATACATATTTATAATAGTTCTTAAAGTTTTCAAACATGGCCTTCCTAATAGCATTGGGGTGAAATGTACAGCATCTTCCTCTCTCATGTCATGCACATAAAAATCAGTGAGGAAAACCAAATTATTACCCTGAACTAAAATATCTTCTAAAACTCCTTCAGGATATACATTAGACCTATCAGCTAATTGTTTTACCACCCTCATTTCTTTTAATGGCCCAACCCTGAAAGGTTTATAAATTAAAAGAGACATAACATAAATTAATGCACCTATGTCCAACATTGCTCTATCCACTTTTATACTACCAATTTTGCAAGGAACAGTAAACATACCTGGATCTTTACACTTCAGAGGTAATTTTTTTTGTATCACCGCTGACACATTCTCATCCATTTATATTTTCTTATTACAAATTAGTTTATGCTTTGTATTACATAACTCCTTAAAAAATTTAGCATAGCGAGGAATTTATTTAATTGCATTAAAAAGTGGTATGTTTACCTCAATTTTGCGAAAAATTTTAAGGATTTCTTTTTCTTGCTCCTCATTTTTAGACTTTATAAACTGACTTGGGAATGGAGGAGGTGGTACAAAAGTTTTATTTGGCTCTGAACTTGGAGCCTTTATTTGCGTATTTATAAGTCTAGGATTTTCTTCATCTTTCTCAAGTTTCGTCTCTAGTTCACGATTTGATACTTCTTTGTTAGGCTTCTTTAGCTCTTTCCTGCTTCATAAAGTGATCGCACTTGCGTTTTGCTTTAGATTGACTACTGGTTGAGATGGTAGCTTTCCATAACCTTTTGGATTTCCTTTGCTTATCTTAGCCTCCAATTGATTTACTCTATTTCTCATATCATGCATACTCATCCTCATTTCCTATTGAAATTGTTACATATTATTAGTAAGTGATTGAAGCATATCTTCAATAGACATACCTTGTTTTGATGAAGACTGATATGGAGGAAAAAGTGGTCTAGCTTGATACTAAGATTGGAATCCAAGTTGTTTTGCCACATAGCTAAAATTTGGATGTTCCTTCCATCCTAGGTTATAGGTATTTGAATGGGGATCACATTTTTGTCTTTGTGAGCCTAAAAATCCTCCAATGACATTAGCTTATTCACTCAAATCATCTTGAAGCATTAGGCACATGTCAGTTGAATGACCCGAAGTTGTACATGTGTGCATGTTTTCACTTGTTCCATATTCCTTATAACCAATTTTTTGACAAGAGATGCTAAATTATTTAATTGTCATTGTATGGAATATTCACTCACCTCAGTTGCCCTCTTTACAAGGTAGCTTGCCTAAAGCCAAATTGTTATGAGTTCACAACCATAATAGAGATCAACCTCCTAGCTTCTTATGGAGTCTTTTGCACTAGTGCATCTCCACTTGCAGCATCTGCCATTCTTTTTTCCATTGGTAAAAACCCTTCATAAAACTAATGAATCAATAATTGTTTAGGAATTTGATGTTGAGGACAACCTGAATATTACTGTTTAAATCTCTCCCAATATTTATAAAATGTCTCTCCGTGAGATTGCCTTATGCCATATATTTTTTTCCTAATATTTCTAACTCTTGAAATAGGGAAAGGTTTTTTGAGAAATTGTCCCTTTATCTTATTCCAAGTAGTTATGGATCCCAATGCCAAGTGGTATAGCTAATCTTTTGCTTTATTAACTAATGAGAAAGGAAAGGCTCTTAGCTTTATCTGTTCTTTAGTAACACGCTGGGGTCTCATTGTCGAGCAGATCACGTGGAATTCCTTGAGATATTTGTAAGGGTCTTCACCCGCAAAACCACAAAAAGTTAGAAGTAAGTGAATAAGTCCAGATTTTAACTCAAAAAGAACTTCTATATTAGGATATTCAATGCAAAAGAGTTGCTAGTTTAAATCTAGTGCAACTAGCTCCTAGAGAGTTCTTTCTTCAGCCATTATTTCATCTTCATCTTCTGGATCATTGGATGAACTGTATGGATCAATGGGCGAATCTAATTCCAACAATGACGATGTTGCCTTTATACCACTCTTTTGCCTATCTTTTTTCTTAACTTTCGAGCTGCTTTCTCAATTTTGGATCGTATTGCAATTCACATGTACAAGAAGAATGAGGCATAAAATGCACATAAAAAATAATAAACTAATCTAGGAAATAAACCTTTTAGCACCAATTCCCTAGTAACGGCACCAAATTTTGGTAGGTGTTGAGTCCAACAAAAATAATTTTCCCACTCTATTAAGATTTTTGTATTTAGTGATAAATAGGATGGTAAGATCTAATTTCCTTAGAGAGAATGGTAAGATAAAATAGGGATTTTATAAAGTCAACTAAAAATAAATGAAATAAATAAACTAAAGTTAAATTAAGAATGCATGACAAATTTAACTGAAATAAATGTTAATATCACACAAAGACTAGCCAACGGTCTAATCGCAAGTTTTATTCTCTAACTAATCATGATGCAAAGATATATTCATTATTCTAGAAGAAAATGGTTATGGGTGTTGGTACGATCTAACTCCTTACCCCTCCTTAGTTATTCAATAATCAAGGCACGACCCTTAATTATTTCCCATATTGATTACATAAACCCTGATATGATCTTATGTTTCAATGTATAATAGCATTAATAATGAGAGGGGAATCACCCATTCTAATCAATAAACTCATGAGCAGGTTTATTCAGATTAGATTATGAATTCTTCCTAACGAAGTTAGCTACCACTTTTATTAGAATAATCAAATGATTACGAATTTGATTTTCTAACTAGCTATAGATTATCCTATTAAGCAAATGCGGTACCAAACATTTAATCAACAATGACAATCATGCTTATTAAGCATAGAAAAAAAAGACAAATATTCAAGAATAATGAATACTATCAACACAAATTAGGTCTCATAGTTATAGAAAATCTAATTTCAATATAAAACCCTTGACTAGTTGAAAAGAATTTAGCCACACATTGTCTTCATGTTCCTTCGTTCTCAAAAGAAAAAATATCTTTTTGAAAAGAAAAGTCAAAATCCCATAATTCTTTCCCCTCTTTCCTTTATATATCCATTACAATTTCCTTAAATCCATCTAAATTTTGATCGGTTCCAAATTTTCCTCAATTAGAATTCTAAATAAACCAAAGTTTTAATTCAAGCTATCTACCTATAGAGCGTGCCCACTCAGTATCCATAATAGCTCTTTCTTTTTTCTTCTTGGGCTACTCCAATAAACTCCTTTAAGCCTTTTTTCTTGCACCCAAGCCCTTTTTACACCTTAAAAACAAAATAAAGTAATTTTCATCGGTTATAGCTCAAAAACTATGAAAAGATAAGAATTTAACAATAAAATCTCGACATTTATGTTCACTATCACTGCTCCTTATTTAGCTCAACAAAACAATATTATGGAACATAAAATTTGTACATTGAAAGATATAATGAATGCTTTGTTGATTAATTTAGGGTTACCTCAAAATGAGTAAGAGAGGCGATTTTAACAACAAATTATATTTTAAATAAAATACCATACAAGAAATCGGATGAGACACCATATGAGTTATGGAAAGGTCAAAAACCTTCCTAAAATTACATGAAAATGTAAGGATGTCTTGTTAAAGTAGCGATTCCTCCATCTAAAAAAGTTAAGATCAGACCCAAGACTATAGACAATGTATTCATTGGATGTGCAGATAATAGTATGGCTTATCGATTTCTTGTGTGTAATCAAACAACCCTTACATTCATGTCCATACGGTCATTTAATTGAGGAATGCATCATTTTTTTGAAAATGTATTTCTATACAAAGAAACACAAGGAAATAAGACTAACAAGAGAACTTATGAGGACTCGAGTAGTGATCCATAAGAGGATCAGGAGAAACAAGTCAAACCTCAAAAGAGTGAACGAGCTAAAGTACTGGCTACATATAGTTCAAATTTTCTGACTTATTTATTAGAAAATAAACCTTAAACTTTTAAAAAAGCTATGTCATCTCTGAAAGCACCATTTTAAAAAGAGGTCGTTAATAGTGAAATAGAGTCCATCATGCAAAATCATACATGGGAACTGGTGGATCTCTCCTACAAGCTTAAGCCTTTGGGATCTAAATGCTTATTTAAAAATAGCATGAAGGTAGATGGATCCATAGATAAGTATAAAGCTCGACTTGTAATAAAAAGATATAAGAAAAATAAAGAGCTTAATTACTTTGACATATACTTACCAATTACAAGAATAACATCCATTGATTGTTACAGTTATAGCAACTCTTAAAAATCTTGAGATACACCAAATATATGTTAAAACGGCTTTCTTAAATGGATATTTATATGAAGAAATCTATATGGAACAACCTGAAGGGTTTAAGGTTCCAAGACAAGAAAAGAAAGTGTGCAAGCTTGTTAAATCATTATATGGTTTAAATAATGACCAAAACAGTGGCATCAAAAATTAACAATATAATGTTGTCCAATAAGTTTTGTATTAATGAATACGATAAATATACACATAAAGAATACACATAAGGGATATGTAGTTTACCCATACGTTGACAATATGCTAATCATGGGCAGTAATGATGAGGTAATTAGAGCTACCAAAGCATGGTTGACTAGTAAATTCACATGAAAGATATAGGTTTAGCGGGCATGATTTTAGGAATTAAAATTTCTAATTCACAAGATGGACTAGTATTGACTCAAGATCATTATGTGAATAAAATCCATGAAAAAATTAATAAGAATCATACCAATGTGGCTAAGACATCTATAGATATTAATATACATCTAACGATGAACACTGGTGATGTAATATCTCAGATAGAATATTCGTGAATAATTAGTAGTCTAATGCATTTTATGAGCTACTTAAGACTAGATATAGCCTACTTTATAGGTGAATTAAGTTTGTAATCCTAGACAAGATCACTGAAATGCCATAGTGAGGATACTCAGATATTTGAGATATACTTCAAATTAGGGACTGCACTATATGAGATATCTAGCTTTTCTTGAAAGGTATAGCGGTGCGATTGGATATCATATACTAAAGACTCAAAATCCACCAACAGATATGTCCTTACTATTGGAAAAGCTATAGTATCATGGAAACCTTCTAAGCAAATATGTATAGCCAAATCTACAATGGAATTTGACTTCATAGATTAAGATAAAGCTAGGGAAGAAGTAGAATAGCTTTAAAACTTCTTAGAAGATATTTTAGGCTGGTTAAAACCTATGCCGATAGTATGTATAAATTGTGGTTGTCGATATGCAATTGGTAAGGTGCAAAATAGTTTGTATAATGGTAAGTCTTGACACATTTATCGAAGACACAATATTGTAAGGTAGTTGCTCTTAAATGGAATTATCTCTATTGATTATATGAAATCAAAAGATAATATTGTGGATCCACTTACAAAAGAATTAACAAAAGAGCAAGTCTTTAAATCATCAAGAGGAATGGGACTTAAGCTTACAAAATAAAAGTTACATAATGGAAACTAAACCTAGTTGATTGGAGATCCCAAGATCTAAGTTCAAAGGGGCAACTAAATTATGCTAACTTAGTGAGAGCACTAAAAGAGTTAAACACTCATACCCATTCCTATGATAAATCAATGCTACCTATGAAAGAATTAGGTTAAGCTATGCCTTTAATGATTCTTGTAACTTGACAAGATTAAATGGGGTATGACAGGATACCCTTAATAAGAAATCACCTATGTGAGTGTAAAACATCGCTATTTCAATGAGAATTGACAAGGCTAAATTCTATAGAGCACTCTTTAAAACCAGGACATGTTTGGGGCCAAAATGAACACAATTGTAAGAACCAATGGTGTTTGAAAAAGGATTGTGTGATAACTATTGCATGGATTTACATGAAAAGCTGAATAGTCCAAGACATCAAGTTCACTAGTCAGCTGAGTAAATTTGATAATTATCGTTATGGAAGGTTCTAGGCCAAAAGCTACCTATCCAGATATAATAACTCTTCTCTCATTTCAAGTCAATTTTATAATTTTTATTAGATAATTTCCATTCATGTGGGGGATTATTGGACATCAATGTAAAATTAAAGGTGTATAATACGAAATTCATATATGAATACATAGGTTATCTTACATAGATACACGGTGTAAAAATGAATTACATGATTGATATCCATTGTAAACGAAAAATTGTTCTCAAGTTGCTTGCTTGACGAGGAAGAAAAGGTTAACCCACTGTCTGATAAAACATTTTGTGAAGTTTCGATTTTAAAATTTATCAACTGTTTTCATTGTCATAAGCTCAGCTTTAAGTTTAAAACTATCATGTTTAATTTTAAAAAGGTTTCATTTTAATGACATTAAAATAAAAAAATGAAACTACTTAATTTCGAAGATTAAATTCAAGCAAATCCTTATCCTAAGAAGTTGAGTAAAAATATTTTTGTCCAAATCTAAAACCCTTTGTACTATTTTTGAGAGAGAAAATAAACCTGACATTCTTTTGATTTGCTATGTTGCCATTAAAAATACTATCAATCGATGCCTAAGAGACATATTGCAGAATCTATTAAGCACATTATAGGTAGGCAATAAACATCTTATAGTCAGAGGTTCCAAACCTCAGCTTGGTCAGACAAAATTCGTTCTTTAAATTTTTTTTTCCAATAACATATTTTTTGTGTAATTCATTTGAAATTTTTTTAATTCAGAGCAGTATACTTTAACCAATTTTTATGGTTTATAGTATTTTAATCTTTTAGACAGATTAATCTCCAGCATTAGCACTCGAGTCTACTATTTCAAGTTTACTGATATTTTTGAATTTTTTTCATATATATTTATAATTTATTTTCAAGTTCTTTAATAATATATATTATATACACATGTAAATATACCTTTATTGCATACATATATAATATATTTATACACAAATATAAATTTTAAAATTATAAATAATTAATATTCAAAATTTTTAAACATTAAATAAATATTAAAAAAGTTTAGAAATATAATAATTAATTAGGTTCAATAACTTAATTTAATAAATAGATTTTATTTTAGCTTATAATTAGGAAAAATAAAAAATGATCAAAATAAAAAAATAAAATCCTGTACCATTTAGTTTTTGATCAATATACATCAATATGACTAATACACACTGGCATATAGCAATACTAATTGATATGAACCATAAAATACAGATATCATTTCATATTACCTAAAAATTGATGCATATTGACTGCCATGATTGGTATTAGTATGGTATTAGCTACTCTATTTTAGCATTTTTTTTTTCTCTTCCATCCACATGAAGGTGTGCTTATTCTAGTACTTATAAAAGCTTGTGATTAAGTTTTGTCACACCAATTAAATTGAGAAAATACAAAAAATTAAATAAATCATAATATCAAATAATAATAATAATAGTAATAGCAGTATTCACGTCTCCATTTTTTTAGAATATATCCTTTTAAAAAATTATCTTTCTTTTTAAAAGCTTTTGTTATAGAACTTCTTATTTTCTTTCAAAACACTTCTTCATATAATATATATTTTGACCTATGTAATAATGTGCATATTTTTAATAATAGTAATAATGATATTGATCTATCTATACTACATAAAAGTTTTTAATTCAATTTTATATCATAAGTACCAATTCAATTAAAAATATAAAAAATCAAAATTATTATATCAAATATAAAATAAGAGATTTTATGTTTTCAATTTTTATATAGTATAGTCTTTTTAAAATGATTACCTCCATTTTATAAAAAGATTAGTCATACACAACATTTACATATCTTCCAAAGGCATTGTCTTCCAAACACATTTTTTTGTTTTTTTCTTTGACGAAGGGTGCATATTAGAATAAGCAATAGATTGCATTGCAGGAGGCATAAAACGTAAACAGTGAAATAGGTAAAGCCCCATGGACTAGTGGGGTAAGCAAATCAAGGATTGGGTAATTCAAAAACCAGCTGAATGATGTGGAGAGCGGAGAAGTACATGTGGCAGAGAGAATATGGGAGTGAAGGTGCCAAGCCAAATGGGCAATGAATAGCAGGAAAATTTTAAAATCTATCAGCTTAACTTAAATTAGGCCATTAGATAAAAATGTTCAATCTAAACCGTTGATATAGTTGAAATTAAAAAAAGATATTCAGTAATCTGTAAAATAAGTCACATGTTATGCGAAAAAGTTAAATCTGAAAAAATTTTTATACACAAAAATTCAAAAAATCTTCTAATTTATCCTTTAAAATCAAAACCCAAATTTTGGTATTCCCTCAGCACCTACATCTTCCTCATCCACCATAACTTACATACCCTCTTCATCTACCTCATCTGCCTCACACAAAATTTTTTTTTCTTGCTTGGCAAGATTTTCTTGGAAAAAATCGACTGTTGGTTGAAGAGGTTCTTCAAAGCTGTGCCCAAGCATTTTAAGTGACAAAATCATTACAAGGAACATATAAGCTAAGGCTTAGGTAAATGGAATTTATTTTATTATTATTATTGTCTCAGCATAATCCTAGGTTAAATCATTACAAGGAACATATAAGCTAAGGCTTAGGTAAATGGAATTTATTTTATTATTATTATTGTCTCAGCATAA
>JBBYHO010310400.1:0-16900 GCA_038382025.1 Adansonia gregorii | reverse complement strand
TCCTAGGTTATGTTATTTTTCAAGGTTTTTAAAACGTAATCAAGTGCTGTACATTTCGTCTTAAATTGTTTGATCTTGGGTTTGTTTAGTAGTAAACATGTTTGTTTTAGTCTGTGGGGAATTTGGGTTGTTTACGTTGTTGATCTTGGGTTCTTCTGTATTAATGTTTTAAGCTTTCACAATAAAATTGACTTATCGTTTAAAAAAGTTATTGTTTCAGCATTTGTCAATGATTTTTTTTCTCATTTTGATGATCCAAGTTGAAATCCTATCATTTTTATCTGTGAACTTCAAATTTTAGGTTTTTCAACAGTCTCAATTCCTTTGTCATTTTCCCTGTGATTCTCAAGCATTATAACTTCCTTTGATTTTGGATATCAAAGTTAAATTTGAGTTGCTTGTAATATTTTTAACCATTTTAAGAATTTTTTTTTAAAAAAAAATTGCTGAATGCTTTAATGTTTTCAAAATCAGTTAATTGTCATAGAAAATCAATGCTTAGACAAGAAAGCCAAATTGCTACTTTTGAAATCTTCAATTTTATACTCACTCTCTATGATCCCTGATTCCATTGCTAAGAAAAGAAGTTGGAGAGGATAAGATATTCTCACTTTGCAACAAGTTTTTTCTAATTTAAAATTTAACTGAGTGATTTGGTGATTTTTTAATTTTTCAAATTGCTAAAAGCATTTAAAAAATTAATTTTTATTCTTTTAGTACTTAGTTTTGTTTTTGCTTTATCATTTGGAGAAGTAAAAATTGGAGGTACTTCACAGCAATATAAAGCTTGCAGCCACCCCTTTATCTTGTTCTTTAGTAAGTTAAACTTCTTTCCCTTTTTTTGGTTAATATTTTAGACTATTTTTATTTATGGTAAAAAATAGATACTTTCTTTCAAAATTATGTTGGTAACATGGTTGGCCTTCCTCATCTCCTATTGTTTTTCATCTATTTCTTTCTCACACCTAATCCCATTCACAGAACATGCAAGTGTTTCTTTGATAAATGGTGATATATGGGTAATTTGTTTGCTGTTTTTTTGTCCACTGTTTTTGTCGTAAATCATGCATTAATCTCAGAGAACAATGCCATTCATATCATAATTTCATTTGGTAGTTCCTTTCAGCTGGATAAAGATTTAGGAAAAATTTGACTATGGATTTCGTAAAATTTGAAATTGAGTTTGGTTGACAAAATAGTACTTGTCAACTCAACTAAATCAAAATTTTTTCACTTGATTCAATCAAATGCTTACCCCTAAATTTAACTATATATTATGTCTCAGTTTGACAAAGAGATCGAGACGGTGGCAAGAGAGACATCTATTTGATCAAGATGAAAGGAAGAGTTTCTTGTCAAAACTTAATTGTATTATTGTAATCATTGTTTTCCCATTTATTGGACTAAATGGTGTGCACAATTCAACAGAGAAAAATCTTTATTTACTTGGATTTTTTCCATTATTTGTTTATTAATCACGGTAAATATCTAGCATTGATTCAGATATTTTTATATGCTTTATAAAGTTAAATTCTTGGGAGCTGTCAATGTTTTTCTGTCTATTGGATTAGACTTTTTTTTGCTTTCCTTTAAAAGTTTCATTATTCCTACAAATATACTAAGCTTACTAATATTAAGTTGTTTTTACAAATATATTATGCATACTAATATTGAGCATTTACTAAGCTCTTTGCTTTTCTTTCAGCTTATGGTTTTATGTTTGGTGGTTATTTATATAATGTTTAGGAAAGCATTTTTATCACAATTGGAGGGGCTTAGCGGCATATAGTTGTAGTTGGTTAAGATTTATGCTAATTTGATCTTGCATGCCAAAACTAGCATACCTGTAGATTCTACCAACCATGATTAGTTGGTTAGTTTGGACAAGAAGATCGAGTATGTGAAATGTTTTAGTTATTCACTATTATGTATTTTATACATTGTGTGAATGGAATGCATTTAAAAGGTGATTTTATCATAAAATTAACTTTTTTAATATAATATAATTATTACTAGTATACCTAAATAAATTATTAAAGTAAAAACATATGAAAATTTTTTCACTTGAAAAATTATGTTAGCTCAAAGAAAAGATTGAACCAAGAGAGGGTGAATTGGTTCAACAAAAACTTGATTAATTTGAAGTGAATTGAAAATAAAAGGAGTTAAGGGTAAGAAAAACAAACAATCAATGTATAGCGGTTCAGTCCTTGAACCCAGCACCTACGTCCTCTCTTCTTTGTAATTTCTTACTAAGGTGATTCCTATAATTCACTAATCAAATTGTTTACCTTTAAGGTTAAGGTATAACCTTATACCGCTATCTTTTAAGGCTTAGCTAAAACCTTTCAATCTTTTTGAGAATTCTACCCCAAATTCTTAAATATTTTCACTCATTTTCACACAACCCCTTTTGTGATATGAATAAAGCATTTTGCAAACAAATTAAACCTCTAGTAGGTGGATGTTTGCTAGATTTTAAGTACATGACGTATAAGATACAAATAAACTTAGAAAAATATGAATTTAACCCAAGTAAAATGAAGAATTTGAAGACTTTTAAGCTTTGGTTATTCAATGCTTGATTAATTTTTGTATATCTTCTTCTTCAACTATTGGGAACCTCTATTTATAGCTTGAAATTGACTTATAGATGTTGGGCATTTAATGTGATGGTTGGAGAGCCATTGTAACCTTCATAAATGCTTGTTCCGTTTAGACCCGTGCTATAGTATCAATACAAAACCAATAGCATCAATACTAGAATAAAAAAATGACCATCACAACTTTTTGTATCAATACAGGGATTGAATATCGATACAACCAAGCTATATCGATATGGACACACCTGTATCGATATATTCAAGGATTTTAGCCAAATCTTAGCTACTGCCAAGCATTGTATCGATACATATAGGGTGAGTTTCGATACTCACTACAATATATCGATACATGCTTAACAATATCGATACAAATGAGGGTTTTAAGCATAGTGTCGATACATTTGTTCCTTGTATCGATACATATCTTGAAAATCCTTTGTAAAATGATTTTTCTTGACTTGATATTAACTCAAACATATTTCAAAAATATTGTAAGTGTAAATATACATTTTTGAACATTATTTTTGAGAAAATACGAACTTAGTACTTTTCAAAATGTTTTTCAATTTCAACACAAATACCAAGTTGAGTATTAATTGATTTAGCTTAAGTTATTTGTATTATCAAAATCGATTTCAAAGTTAACAATCTCCCCCTTTTTGATATAATAAAACTTAAGATAAATTTACTTTTTTTTAGATTAAAAAAATCCCCCTAAATAAGGCAATGGCTTTCAAAAATTTTAATTTGAGCAAATAAGGTCCTTTAAAGCTACAACATTTGAAATTGATAATATTGCCCAAGATTTTCAGAAATCAAGCTACATCATGTAAAATGATGTTCAATATCAACATGTTATTTGGGTTGCAACACGATAATATAATCATGATCAAGTGCATAATAATTTTATGGTAGATATGAAAGACATAGAAAACATATTTTAGCAACACATTCCAAATTTATGACATTTCTCCCCTCTTTTTGTTATATCAAAACACAAGAAAGAGCAATTCAGAGTAATAGAGAAAATGCTAGCAAAGATGATGAGGAGAGAATGTGAAATAAAGTTAACAGAGTTAACAAAATAAAGAAAACAAGTTTAAACGAATTAAAAAAACAACTTAAATGTCATCCTAAAATAAACCTAAGATGACCAAGGTTCATCGACCAGAAGATCCGCGACAAGTGGAGTTGACGGTGGTGCATGATGAAAAGCCATAGAAAAGCTATGGAATTACTCGGTCAATGCCCGATGACTATGCTCAAGACTAGAAAGGTGAGCATCAATGGAATTGAATCGATGATCCCAAGAGTCAAATCATCGCTACCATGTGTCAAGACGTCCCATGATGGAATCGTACATGTGTTGGAGGTCCATAGCCTCAGATGATAAGGTAGTGGGAGCCAAGGGTGTAGGAGTCGCATCATGCTCCATATCATCATCATGATCATTGAGAGCGGGAACATCCAGTTGCTCAAGTGGTGGAGGTAGTTTTAAACTACAACATTTCATGGTAGATAATGTTCACAAATAGGGTCATTTAAAGTTACAGCATTTCAAATCGATAACATTGCCCAAGATTTTCAGAAATCAAGCTACATCATGTAAAATGATGTTCCATATCAACATGTTATTTGAGTTGCAACACTACAATATCATCATGATCAAGTGCATAATAATTTCATGGTAGATATGAAAGACATAGAAGACATATTTAGCAACACATTGCAAATTGATGACATTTTTTCCCCTTTTTGTTATATCAAAACATAAGAAAAAACAATTCAAAGTAATAGAGAAAATGCTAGCAAAGATGATGCATTAAGGAGAGAATGTGAAATAAAGTCAATAGAGTCAACAAAATAAAGAAATCAAGTTCAAACAAATTCAAAAAAAAAACTTAAATGTCATCCTAAAATAAACTTAAGATGACTGTGGTTCATCGGCCAGAAGATCCATGGCAAGTGGAGTAGATAGCAGTGCATGAGGAAAGGCCACATAAAAGCTATGGAATTGATTGGTCAACGTTTGATAACTATGCCCAAGACGAGAAAAGTGAGCATTAATGGAATCGAATCGATGATCCCAAGAGTCAAAGTGTCATTCTTATGCATCAAGATGTCCCATAATGGAATCGTACATATGTTAGAGGGTCATGGATGCGGATAACGAGGTATCGAGAGTCAGAGGTGTAAAAGTCACATCATGCTTCATATCATTATCATGATCATTAAAAGGGGAATATCTAGTTGCTAAAGTGGTGGAGGTGGTTGCCGACGAGCCTTGGGAACGAAGTTGGCACCTTGAATTTCATACTCGATGAGCGTCATGGATTTGTGACCAATATAACAGTAAGTAGATAACATAATCCCAAGGTCGCAAGAAAGATCAAGACCTTGAGTGTCAAAGTAGTAGCTCAAGGCCATGCCATAGAGGAGGCTATGATAACCACGAACACAAAAAATGAGGTCCGTAAAGATGAAATGGGCTAGGTTTGGACAATTCTAGGCTTGAATCATATAAAGCCACCAATAGTTAGAATCGCTAATCAATGTATGTTTAGTGTTGTATGGACGGAGTACATGGGAAATGATAAAATGGAGTAAGCGATCAACCAGAAGAATGAGGGTAGCTTTGTTGTTCGGGGTGCATAAAGTTGCAGGAGCTGGACCTTCACTGATTACACCTTTATTTAGGAAACAGAAGGTAGTCATAAGAGAAGTTGGGTTGATTACTAGATCTTGCCCTAAAAGATAAAATCGAATACCAATGACATGATCATGATCATGAATGATAAGTGAGGCATTGCTAAAGAATGCACAAATAAGATTCTCGAGAATCAAAACATTAAAAGAAAAAAATTTGGTCCATCTGAAGGTATAAAAAATTTGAAGGTAAGGATAGGTAATGGACCAAAGAATGGGGAAGTTGATAACTCGGCATTGTTGGATGGGCATATAGGCATAGATAGTAGTGAACTACTTACGAGCTCGTGCATCATGGAAGCATAGATTTTAGAATAATTATGTTTGGGGTCAAAGATGGTTGACGAGCAGCAGAAGTGGAAGCACGGGTGATAGGTTTTTGACGATGGGTAATTTGTTTGGTTTTTAGAGGCACGGTAGTGTTTGAAGGTGGTTGAGAACTTTTGTCGAGTAGGAGGTGACATAGTAGAATTGGATGCTGGTTTAGGCAAATGGAGGAGAGGATTGATCTTGGTGAAGTGTTTAATGTGATTTAGTGGGTACAGATAAGATAGGATTTGGTTTCAATAAAGTTTGTCAATAGTGGTGAAAGGTGCCAAAGGTAACAAGTTGAGCAGGACGAGTGGAGGAACCTAGGTAAGGTGCTAAGGATAGGTTGGTTGAGGAAAATGGTTGAGCATGTGTTGGGGGGTAGGTTTTGGTGGCAATGTGGTGTAGTGTATAGAGTAAAACCGCAACCAATCTCAACAACTGAGTTGGGAAAGACTTGAGAATGAAAAAGCACTTGAAAATTATGAAGAAATTTAGACAAATTTTATGGAATTTAAAAGAAAAGTGATGAGGTTTAAGTGAGGAAAAGTTTCAACTTTGTAAGGTTTTGGATGTAATGGGTTAAATTTTAAATCGAATTGGTGAATTGTGATGAAACTAACCAGTTTTTCGATCAAGGATTGTCAGAAAAGTGAAAGTTAGATGAAGTTTTGATGATTGAAGGTTAAGTAAGAGAGAGAAGGCTACAGGAAAGGATGAATAGTGCTCGATGGAAATAAGCTTTCACACGCAATGAGTTCTAAATCAACAATGAGTATTGATACAAAAGAGGTAGTATTAATACAAAGAATAGATCTGGGTTTTGTATCGATACAAAGAACTAGGTCTCAAGACATTGAACAAGTTGATTTGTATCGAGACAAGCTAAAGAGCATTGATACACTATATCAATACTTGGAGTAAGGTATCGATACAATGAATAATTCTAGGTTTTGTATCGATACCTAGTAACCTATCTTGATGCAGGGAAAAAGTATGTGCTGGAATATGGCCAAGTATTAGGTCATTTCCATTAAGATGGTATCAAATTAAGCATAGTTTTTACCTAATTGTTCTTCGAAAGTATTTGAAGATGCAACTTGAAGCAAAATTTTCACATAAAAATCATTTAGCATGAACAATTCAAAATTTAACCAAAAACAACAAAATCATCCAAGAATTAAATTATCATACAAGTAGACATCATCAAACAAGTACGTATGTGAGGCTAGCTTTTTAAACTAAGCATGATGCAAACAATATTAAGGCAAAGTATCTTAATTTTATTAACTTATGAATTTAAGGTGTATCCATTAAGCCAATTTCTCTTCTAATCATGTAAAATCTATCCTTGTTAAGTGGTTTAGTGAAAATATCAGCTAGCTGATGTAAGGTATCAACGAATTCAAGCACTATATCACCTTTTTGCATATGATCTCTAATGAAGTGACGTCTAATCTCTATGTGCTTGGTTCTAGAGTATTGAATTGGATTTTTGGTGAGACAAATGTCAGTAGTTTTGTCACATTTAATTGGAATATGATCCATGGTAATGCCAAAATCTTCAATTTGTTATTTTATCCATAAAATTCAAGCACAACAACTTCCCATGGATTTGTACTCTGCTTCAGTTGTGCATAAAGCAACACTATGTTGTTTCTTGGAGAACCATGATATAAGCATATTCCCAAGAAATTGACAAGTACTGGAAGTGTTTTTCCTATCAATTTTACATCTACCAAAATCTATATCGATTACATCCGCTAAAATCTACATCGGAATAAGCATGCAAGGCAAGAGATGATTCTTTTGGATACCATAAGTTTATATGAGTGTCTCTAAGATATCTAAAAATTCTTTTCATGCCAACTAGATATGACTTCCTCGATGATGATTGATATCTAGCACATAGGCATGCACTAAACATTATGTCGGGTCTACTTGCAGTAAGATATAGCAATGAACCTATCATAGACCTATAAAGTTTAGAGTCAACACATTTACCTCCTTCATCCTTCTCAAGCTTTGTTGAAGTGCTTATAGGTGTGGAACTAGGCTTTGCTTCATCTATTTTGAACCTCTTGAGTAATTCCTTGAATACTTTGCTTGATTAATGAAGATGCCATCTTTTGTTTGCTTGACTTATAGTCCCAAAAAGAATGTTAATTCTTCCATCACGCTCATTTCGAACTCGTCTTGCATTAACTTAAAAAATTCTTAACAAAGAGATTCATTAATAGCACCAAAGATAATATAAACTTTAATCAGTATAATATCCTTGTTTTTTATTTTTATAAAGAGAGTTTTGTCAACATTGCCTTTATTAAAACCTTTTTCAATTAAAAATTTTGAAAGCCTTTCATGCCATGCCCTAGGTGTTTGCTTTAGACCATGCAAAGCTTTTGAAAGTTTAAAGACATGATCAGGATAATAACGATTTTTAAAACTGAAAGGTTGCTCAACATAAACTTACTCATTAATAAAACCATTTAAAAAGGCACTTTTAATATCTATTTGATATAACTTGAAATTGCTAAGACATGCAAAGGGTAAAAGTATTCTAATGGCCTATAGTCTAGCTACAGGGGCATAGTCTCATCCAAATCAATTCCTTCTTCTTGACTATATCCTTTAGCTACTAATCTAGCCTTGTTTCTAACTATGGTTCCATGCTCATCAAGTTTGTTCCTAAAGACCCATTTAGTACCTATGATGGGATAGTTACTAGGTCTATCCACTAAATTCCAAACTTTGCTTCTCTCAAATTGGTTTAACCCATTTTGCCTGGCCATGATCCAACTATCATCCTTTAGAGCCTCATATAAATTCTTAGGTTCAATTTGTGAAAAAAAAAGCTATATAATTGCATGCATTTCTAAAAGATGATCTAGTTCTTACCCCTTACTTAGGATCGTCAATTATCTAACACTTTTTTTACATAAGTCAACTCTCTAGGATGATTTCTTCCCCCTTTTACTTGAGTTGGTTATTGTAGTTCTTCCTCTATTGAAGCTTCTTGATTTTGCACTGTTTGTCTTTGTTCCTTGTGTGATGCTTATTCTTGGTAAATTATCAAGAGATACCTTTCTCAAGGTTGAGTTAACTTCATCAAATATAACATGTATTGACTTTTCAACAACCAAGATTCTTTTATTAAACACTCTATAAGCTTTGGAATTTGTTGAATAACCAAGAAAAATTCCTTCATCACTTTTTGCATCAAATTTACGAAGATTATCCGTTCTATTATTTAGAATAAAACATTTGCATCCAAAAGGATGAAAATAGCTAATGTTAGGTTTTCTTCCTTTAAAAAGTTTATATGAAGTTTTCTTTAGGATTGGCTTAACCATAGCTCTATCTATAATGTAGCAAGAAGTGTTAATGGCTTTCGCACAAAAATATCTTGGTAAATTATTTTCACAAAGATGGTTCTAGCCATTTCTTCCAACGTTATAATTTTCCTTTCAACAACTCCATTTTGTTGAAGAGTTCTAGGTGCCAAGAAATTATGGCTAATGCCATTTTCATTACAAAATTTATTAAGACCAAGATTTTTAAATTCTTTTCCATGATCACTTCTTATATTTGAAATAGAATAACCTTTTTCTTTTTGGATAATTTTACAAAAAGTAATGAATTTTTCTAAGGCTTCATCTTTAGAACTTAAGAAGAGAACTTAAGTAAATCTAGAGTAATCATCTATAATAACAAACCCCTATTGTTTACCTCTTAAGCTTAATGTCCTAGTAGGACCAAAGAGATCAATATGAAGAAGTTGTAATACTCTAGTAGTTGAAACAATATTAATTGGCTTGAATAAAGCTCTTCCATGTTTCCCTTAAACATATGCATCACATATTCTATCATTATCATATTTCATTTTTGGCAATCCAACAATAAGGTTTTTTCTAGATAGTTTGGAAATTGCATTCATACTAGCATGTCCTAATTTTCTATATCACAACCAAGGCAAGTCACCATTATTAACAATGAAACAAACATTTTGAGAAGATAAGTCATCTAGATGCACAACATAAACATTTCCTTCTCTATGTCCTATAAAAATAATTTTATCTGACTTAACATCAACAACTTGACAATTCATTGATTCAAAAATAACTTTCATGCCTTTATCACACAATTAACTAATATTAAGGAGATTATGTTTGAGACCTTTGACAACTGTTGGATAAAGAGTTGTTACTTATGGTTCCAATACTTTTAATTAGTCCTTTTGAGTTATCACTAAATGTAACACTTCTTCCCTCCTTAGGCTTTAGCTCCATGAATTGATTTTTTCATCAGTCATGAGTTTTAAGTGTCTACTATCAAGGTACTAAGAATTCTTTCTTGTTGAATTTGCCTTGAAGTAATGTTCTCCTTTTACAACTACAAAGCCATATTTTCTTTCTAGGTACCCAAATTTTCTTGGGTCTTTAAGTATTAGTGTTCACAATTCTTGTGCCTTTTAAAATCCATTTTATTTTGGTAGCCTCATCTTGAGATGTGCTAACACTCTTAGGGACCCATACCCTCTTAATAAGCTTGCCTCTGTAAGTAATAGTCTTTAAAGAACACATGCGAAATGTATGAACAAGTTTATGGCAATGAGTACATATGCTAGATGCATCAAATGATTTGTTTTGTGTCACAAAATAATTCTTGAAGTGAGTTTTTTTTTTCAATTCTATTATAGCCCAAACCATCTTTATCAAAGAATGCTCTTTGTGTTTTTAGCATATTATTCAATTTTTGCTATGCCATATAAAACCTTGTAAATGAGTTATGCAAGTTTATGTTTTTCTTGGTTAGATCATCAATATTGACTTGTAACTCATCTACTTCCTTTTTAAGATCATCATTTTTTCATGCTTAACGTTTCATTTTTTTCCTTAATTTTAGAAATTATTTTCTTATATTTTAAATTCATGGTTTCAAATTTTAATGCTAATTCATCAAATGTATCTTGTAATTCATCAAATAAGTAAGTATTAGCATTAGAAGATACCTTAAGCTCATCATAAGCCATAAGACATAAGTTGGCCACCTCCTCATCGTCATTATCGGATGTGTTATTATCACTCTATGTAGCCATCATTGCTTTCTTTTTTTGGCTTCTTGAGGTTTGATTTCTTCCACATTAGACATTTAAATTTAACATGTCTTGATTTCTTGCACTCATAGCAATTGATTTCTTACTTGAGTCTCTCTTCATCATTTCTTTTCTAGAAGGTCTTCTTGCTTTGTTCATTTTTATGAAATTATTGAATCTTTTTGCAAACATGCTCATTTCTTTATCTTCCTCATCATCATCATCATCACTAGGAGTAGTTGTTTTAAAGGCAACACTTGCCTTCTTTGGTTTCTCTTGTCCATGCTTTATCTTCATCTCATAGGTTAGAAGAGAACCTACGAGTTCATCCAAAAAAAGTGTATTGGGATCTTTGGATTCTTTAATTGTTGTCACTTTTGCTTCCCAAGACTTGGGAAAACTCTTGAGTAACTTCTTCACCCTTTCTTTATTTGGATAGGTTTTTCTAAGTGCCATCAACCCATTGATAATATCCGTGAACCTATCCAACATTTCTTTGATGTTTCATCTGCCTTCATCTTGAACAATTCATAATCAAGTGTAACCATGCTTATTTTAGATTCCTTGACTTGATTTGTTTTTTCATTTGTGGTTGCTAATTTGTCCCACACTCACTCAAACCAAAAGCACAAAATAGTATGTGCATGGCCTTGGCATTTAATTATGCCATTTTGGTGTCATGTTCATCCCATTCTTTTTTTTCTTTAGCACAATACAATCTCCAACTCTCTTCTTAAGGATGAATGGTCCATTGACAATGATCTTCCATACTTTATAGTTATTTGCTTGGATAAAGATCCTCATCTTTGTTTTCTAATATAAGTAGTTATCACTATTTAAGAGTGAAAGTTTCATGATGGAATGTCCTTCAAGTCCTATAACATTTGCATTTTTCTCAAATGCCATGAGATAAACTTCATCTTGGCTTTTTAACTCCTGTGAGATTCTTGAGGTTTTAAGCTTCATGTTTTCATTCTTTATTTTTAAGCTATAAAGGATCTTTTCTCAAGGTTGTGAGACCTACAATAGAGACCAAAGCTCCGATACCAATTGTTAGCTTAAAGAAAAGATTGAACCAAGAAGGGGTGAATTAGTTCAACAAAACTTGATCAATTTGAAGTAAATTGAAAATAAAAGGAGTTAAGGGTAAGAAAAACAAACAATTAATATATAGAAGTTCGGTCCTTGAACTTGGCACATACATCTCTCTTCTTGATACTTTTTTACCAAGGTGATTCCCATAATTTACTAATCAAATTATTTACCTTTAAGGTTAAGGTATAACCTTACACCACTATCTTTTAAGGCTTAGATAGAATCTTTCAATCCCTTTGAGAATTCTACCTTAAATTCTTAAATATTTTCACCTACTTCACACAACCTCTTTTATGATATGAATGAAGTATTTTGCAAACAAATTAAACCTCTAGTAGGTAGATGTTTGCTGGATTTTAAGTACACGATGAATGAAAGAGAAATAGACTTGGAAAAATATGAATTTGATGCAAGTAAAATGAAGAATTTGAAGACTTTTGAGCTTTTGTTGTTTAATGCATGATTAATTTTTGTATACATTCTTTTTCAACTGTTAGGAACCTCTATTTATAGCTTGAAATTGATCTATAAACCTTGGGCATTCAATATGATGGTTGGGGAGCCGTTGTAGCCTTTATAAATGCTTGTTTCCATTCAGACTCGCGCTATAGTATCGATACAAGAATAAAAAAATGACCGTTATGGCTTGTTGTATTGATACAGGGGATTGAGTATCGATACCAATCAAGCTGTATCGATACAGACACACTTGTATTGATACATTTGAGGGTTTTAGCCAAACCTTGGCTACTACCAAGCATTGTATCGATAAATATAAGGTGACTATCGATACTTATTGCAATGTATCAATACATGCTTAAAAATATCAATACAAATGAGGGTTTTAAGCATAGTGTCAATACATTTGTTTATTGTATCGATACATACCTTCAAAATCTTTTGTAAAATGATTTTTCTTGACTTGATGTTAACTCAAACATATCTAAAACATATTCTAAATATAAATATACATTTTGGAACAAATATTTTTGAGAAAATACAAACTTAGTACTTTTCAAAATGTTTTAAATTTTAACACAAATACCAAGTTGAGTATAAATTGATCTAGCTTAAGTTGTTTGTTATGTCAAAACTGAATTCAAAGTTGAAAAATTACTATGAAAATTAATTTCTTACATATATAATATATTTAACAAAAGATAAAAAAATTAAGAAAATTATAGTTAATTTTCTTAAAAGGATATTTTACATATATATATAACAGATTTGATAATATTTTTATGTAAAACTGTAATATTTTTATATAATCTGTTAATGTTTATATGTAACAAATTACATGTAAACAATAACTTAAAAGATTTTTTGCACAAAGACATTACATATAATACAATCATATATAAACATTATGCAAATTGTAATATTTATGGATAATTTCTATAATGTTTAGTTCTAATTTTATAAACTAATAAAAAATAAAAATTTTATCATAAAATTAAATTTTTTTCTTAATATATATAATTATTACTAATATAAACAAATAAATTATTAAACTAAAAAAATATGAAAATTTTTTTTAGTTCAAAAATTAATTTTCTACATATATAATACATTTAACAAATGATAAAAAATAATTTTGAGAAAATTACAGTTAATTTTCTTAAAAGAATATTTTACATACATACGTTACAGATTTTATAATATTTTTATGTAAAACTATAATATTTTTATATAATCCGGTAATGTTTATATATAACAAATTAAATACAATTATTATCTTGAAAGATTTTTTACATAAAGACATTACATATAAAAAAATCATATATAAATATTATATAAATTGTAATATTTATTGGTAATTTTCATAATGTCTAGTTCTGATTTTACCAACTAACAAAAAACATAAATTTTATCATAAAATTACTTTTTTTAATATAATATAATTATTACTAATATACCTAAACAAATTATTAAACTAAACAAAAAAAATTTCACTTAAAATGTTACTATAAATTTTTTTTTTACTTATATAACATATTTTATACAAAATAAAAAATAATTTCGAGAAAACTATAGTTAATTTTCGTAACATAATTTTCTACTTATATATAACATAGTTACATTTAAACATTATTTAAATTCTAATACTTATTTGTAATTTTATAATGTTTAGCTATAATTTTACCAATTAATAAAAAATATAAAATTTATTTTTCTTAATATAATGTAGCTATTACAAATATACCCAAATAAATTATTAAACTAAAAAAAACTAAAAAAATTTTCATTCGAAAAATTTTTACAAATATTTATTTCTTACATATATGATATATTGAACAAAAGATAAAAATAATTTTGAGAAAATTATAGTTAATTTCCTTAAAGGAATATTTTATATACATAAGTTCCAGATTTGGTATTATTTTTTATATAAAATTATAATATTTTTATGTAATTCGATAATATTTGTATGTAACAATTGCATACAAATATTACCTTAAAAGATTCTTTACACAAATACATTACATATAACAGAAATCATATATAAATATTACGTAAATTATAATATTTATATGTAATTTTTGTAATATTTAGTTGTAATTTTACTAACTAACAAAAGATATAAATTTTATAATAAAATTAACTTTTTTCTTAATATAATATAATATAATATACCCAAATAAATTATTAAATTAAAAAAATGAAATGTTTTCCTTTCAAAAATTACTATTAAAATTAATTTCTTACATATATAATATATTTAACAAAAAATAAAAAAGTAATTTTGAGAAAATTATAGTTAATTTCTTTAAAAAAATTTTACATACATACATTACAGAATTGATAATACTAAAAAATTTTACATACATATATTACAGAATTTATAATACTAAAAGTTTTACATACATACATTACAGAATTGATAATACTTTTATATAAAACTGTAAGGTTTTTACATAATCCAGCAATATTTATATATAACAAATTATATAAAAACATCACCTTACAAGTTTTTTTACACAAATACATTACATATAGCACAAATTACACATAAACATTATGTAAATTATAATATTGATATGCAATTTTCATAATATTAATTTGTAATTTTACTAACTAATAAGAAATATAAATTTTATCATAAAATTAATTTTTTTCTTAGTATAATATAATTTTTATTAATATAACCAAATAAATTATTAAACTAAAAAAATAGAATTTTTTTTACTTTAAAAATTACAAAAAATAATTTCCTACGTATATAATATATTTAACAAAAACTAAAAAATAGTTTAGAAAATTATTGTTAATTTTCTTAAAGGAAAATTTTATAGACATAAATTACAGATTGGTAATATTTTTATATAAAACTATAATATTTTTATTTAATCTGGTAGTGTCTATATGTAACAAATTACATACAAACATTACCTAAAAAATTTTTTTACACAAATACGTAACATATGACATAAATTACATAAAAACATTATGTAAATTATAATATTTATGTGTAATTTTTGTAACGTGTAGTTATAATTTTACTATCTAATAAAAATATAAATTTTATCATAAAATTAGTTTTCTTCTTAATATAGTATAATTATTACTAATATACATAAATAAATTATTAAACTAAAAAATAAAAATTTTTTCACTTCAAAAATTATTACAATAATTAATTTTCTACTTATATAATATATTTAATAAAACATAAAAAATAATTTTGAGAAAATTATAGTTAATTTTTTTAAAGGAATATTTTACATACATACATTGCAGATTTAGTCATATTTTTATGTAAAACTGTAATATTTTTATGTAATCAGGTAATATTTGTATCAAACAAATTGTATGTAAACATTATCTTCAAAAATTCTTTACACACATACATTACTTATTGTCGCAATGTACACCAGAGTGGATCCTCGCGGATCTATGAGTACGTTCAACTTAAAATATTTTCCCGACTTGGAAATATCTTCTCGACTGAGACTTTTCTTTGGCGATGTCATGAGAACAAGAATGCATGGATTCTCGATTTGTGCTACAGTGAAATGGACCATAAGACGAATAGCTCATCTTATTGGTTTCGGATGACCATCGCGAAATGGTCAATGCTTAGAGTCGGCATCGATCATTTCGGGCTAGGCATGATCGGATGCCTATTGAAACCTATATTTCGAGTTACGAAACTCAAAACGTCGATCCCGTGGTCCACATAATGCAAAGATTCGCCTTTTGGGTTTGGGAGTTGGTTACACGTGATGAGGTACGAACCTCTTCACGACGCCCAAAATCGGTACCTTACTAGTTATGCCTTATCTCAATTTAGATTCTTTCGATCTTAACTTGTCACTATTTTGATATAACCCTCTTCGAATGCATGAATCTTATAGAAATAATCCAGGTTTTGATGAAAAAGATTTAACTCATGTACGTCCCGGAGGGATGGGGAATATAAAGATTTTTAATGAAAATGACCTCTGGATTTTACTTTGAAAATGGAATGTTCCACTTTAGGCACTAGAGAGATACCCATGCGAAATATTAGCTTTAATTTTACTTGAAATGTTCTGAAAACATGAATGCACATAATCATCACAAAGAAATCATGTTAGTAAGATAATAAATGAAATATCATAACATGGATCATTCAATGCAATGATAAAGAAAATAGGTGGACCATGGGAATTTATCTCGATATTAGCATCAATTATCTAGGAATGATCGAATCGATAATTTTCGAGATGCATTTGGATTTCTTGATTGAACGAGATTTGTTTGACATATTTATGAAAATCCGGAAGGAAAATTTAATTGTAATTGAAAGATAGGGTTATAGTATCCCTTCAGAAAGATGGGTTTTGAGTATCCTCGTGGATGACAAATAATTTTGGCAAAGGAAGATTTTTACTTTGACAATTTTGAAAAACGGGGTTGCAATGTCCCCTCAGGAAGGCGGCGTTGAAGTATCCCCGTGGATGATAAAACTTCATGATTTAGAAAATTGGTGAGCATTTGACAATTTTTGGCAAAAAGATTTACTGTGAATGAGCATGATAAAGATGTAAAATATATTTATGCCTCGATACAAGCCAATAGGAGGTCAAAGCGTGTTCTCGAATCTAATCGG
>JBBYHO010310183.1:7049-23541 GCA_038382025.1 Adansonia gregorii | reverse complement strand
CAAATTCCAATTCAAAATAGTTAATTTTTTTAATTCTATAAAATAATAATCATTTGAATATTGTCTAATTAAAGTTTAAGTTTTTTCAATTGAAGTACTTTGAAGTTTCAACTATTTTATGATAACTTTTCTGTAGGAAATGTAGATTAATGCTCAGTTGTATTCGTCAAAGTGATTTTAAAATATATAATAAATTATTTATTTAATTTAATAAAAAGTATTAATGAAAGACTTTAAATCAACTATAAAACAAAATGTTGGAAGAACTCATTAAGCAAACTTTTTTTGTTTTTTTCTTTTTGAACTTTTGTTAAGTCGAATTCAGGAATTGAGATTGAAATTTTTCCTAGGAATTTGGGAGTTTGATTTCATTTGCCTACAAATCTATCCCTAAGCAATATTTTCACCATAGGAGATGGTTTAGATTATCCCTATTTATCATTCACATCTTTCTGAATTGGTTTTCCAATCTGCAGCAATTCAAAAATGGGGAGCAAAAGCAACTTCCTGCCTAACCTTTTGCAAACTTGCATCGACAACAAATCTATTCTTATGGGCAAAGTACTCCATGCTTACATTCTCCGCACCGACCTGTTAACCAACACTTTCCTATGCAACCGTCTCATTGAGCTTTATTCCAAATGCAACCACCCAACATCAGCTCACCGTACGTTCAACCATACCCCTCGAAAGGACATTTATTCCTGGAACGCCATTTTGAGTTCCCACTGCAAAGCAGGGAACCTAACGTTTGCACGTAAAGTGTTCGAGCAAATGCCTGAAAGAAACGTTGTTTCCTGGAATAACTTGATTAGTTTAATTTTAAAAAAGGGTTACCAAGAAAAAGCTTTGGATGTTTATAAGCTTATGGTTTTGGAAGGCTTTTTGCCTACCCATGTTACTTTTGCTAGTGTTTTAAGTGCCTGTGGAAACGTTTTGGATTTGCAGCTTGGGAAGAGATGCCATGGTCTTGTTATTAAGATTGGTCTTGATAAGAATATCTTTGTCTGTAATGGGTTATTGTCTGTTTATGCTAAATGTGGGGTTAAAAAGGAAGCAGTTAAAATTTTTGAGGACATTGATGAGCCTAATGAGGTCACTTTTACTTCAATGATGGCTGTGTTGGGAAAGATAGACGGGGCCTTTGAGGCGTTGGAGATGTTTAGAATGATGTGTCGGAAAGGGGTTCGGATTGATTCAGTTTCATTGTCGGCTGTTTTAAGTGTTTGTGCGAAGGGGGCAGAGTATGGTGAATTTGGTTTTTATGAAGGTAACAATAGATCATTATGCAATGCGGTACTTGGGGAACAAATACATGGTCTTGCATCTAAGCTTGGATTTGATTGTGATCTTTATTTGAGTAATTCCTTGCTTGATATGTATGCAAAGAATGGGATTATGAAGAGTGCCGAGACAGTTTTTCATAATTTGGAAAAAATCAGTGTTGTTTCCTGGAATATTATGATTGCTGGATATGGCCAAAAGGGAAAAAGTGAGAAAGCTGTAGAGTGTTTTCAAAGAATGCAGTTTTTTGGTTTTGAACCAGATGAGGTTACTTATATTAATATGCTTGCAGCATGTGTAAAGTGTGGAGATGTTGAAACTGCACGTCAGATGTTTGATAGCATGTCATGCCTGAGTGTTATTTCATGGAATGCTATAATCGCTGGCTATTCCCAGAATGAGAACCACAGAGAAGCAATAGAGCTTTTTAGGGAAATGCAGTTTAAAAATGTAAAACCTGACCGGACTACTGTGGCTGTTATCCTTGGCTCATGTGCTGCAGTGGACTTTCTGGAGGGTGGAAAACAGGTCCATGCTGCCTTGCAAAAGGCTGCTCTTCATACTGATAATTATGTTGCTAGTGGACTGATTGGCATGTATTCGAAGTGTGGGAAGATAGAAATGGCAGAGCACATATTTTCTTATGTGCAAGAGCTAGATATTGTCTGTTGGAATTCTATGATTTCAGGTCTTACACTTAATTCTCTAAACAAAGAAGCTTTCAGACTCTTTAAGCAAATGCAACGGGGTAGAATGTTGCCTACCGAATTCTCTTATGCAACTGTATTGAGTTGTTGCACAAATTTATCTTCTTTATTTCAAGGAAGGCAGGTCCACTCTCAGATATTAAAAGATGGTTATGAGAATGATGTGTTTGTGGGCACTGCTCTTGTTGATATGTATTGTAAATGTGGTGACATAGATGGAGCGCGGAAGAATTTCGATATGATGCCTTTCAGAAATATTGTTACATGGAATGAGATGATACACGGATATGCGCAGAATGGACGCGGAGATGAGGCTGTTCGTCTATACCAAGACATGATTGCATCATGTGAGAAACCTGATGGCATAACCTTTACTGCTGTTTTGACTGCTTGTAGCCACTCAGGATTGGTAGATCTGGGGTTCAAAATTTTCAATTCAATGCAGAGTGACCATGGGATTGACCCAGAATTGGAGCATTATAGTTGCATCATCGACTGTCTTGGCCGAGCTGGTCGTTTTGATGATGTAGAGGCCCTTATGGACAGGATGCCATATAAAGATGATCCAATCATATGGGAAATTCTACTTAGTTCTTGTAGAGTTCATAGTAATGTCAGTTTAGCGCAGCGAGCAGCAGAGGAACTCTTCCAGCTGGACCCTGACAGCTCTACCCCTTACGTGCTTCTAGCCAATATCTATTCTTCTTTAGGAAGATGGGATGATGTGAGGGCTATTAGAGAGCTGATGAGTGATAAACAGATTGTTAAGGATCCTGGTTTTAGTTGGACTGAATATAAAGAGCAAGATACAAGTCTATTTGTTGGGTGATACATCTATGCATGGTCGATGATGCTTTTGACTACATTACTCTATGTTACAAATCAGTCAATGATACAGATAAGAGGGAAGCATGTAATTTTATGTAAATAGGCATTATTAACCCTTTTTTCATGTCAATTTATTTTGTTTCTTTTTTTCCTCTAGTTATCTATGTTAACAAAATGTCCCGATTATCTTTTGCAGCCTACACGATGATGGTAACCAAAATCTACCATGAGGTCAAGAGAAATGGTATAGTTGCACCTTTGGGAATGTAAATATTTGCCTGCGTTTGATATTATGGTGAATGCATCCATACTATTCATGGCAATCTTTTCAATAGTTTTTCTATTATATTGGAAAATCGTAGATGAACATTCTCAAATGGAGGTTCAATACATAGAAACATTTGAAGTTTGCAAATATTCTGCTAAAATAAGGTACTTTAGGTTATATATTTAGAAAAAATATGTTCAATCTGATCAAGTATTGCTTTCAAAACACTTAGAGGTGCAACAAAAGTAAAGCAAACTTTACCAGGCTTATATGGTTCATTTGGCAGCACATTCGGTTTTTGAGGACTTCACTGCCTCTTACAATCTCATAAAGCAAAAGGTTTAAATCCCACATCAATCTTTGTCAGTTTTAGCTGATGGTTGTTATTATTATTATTATTATTTTGGTTTTGTTGATACAGAAAATGTCATGCATATTTGATGATTTGGAGTTAAGAGTGCCAAGGAGAAGAATTGTAGTTTGGACATTTCATCTTTTTTCATTTTGGGAAGGTGAGAGCCTTTATTTTGACTTAAACCATGCTCTCTAACTCAACTATATATCTAATATTCCCATTTAAGAGACTTCCACATCCATTTGTTTTCTGATTTTTTTTTTTTCCTATGCTTTTGTTTCTCCTCATTTTCCTGCATATGCAAATTTCATTACGAAGTGGTTGGAAAATAAATAGAGAGGAAAAAAGGAGGGTTAAAAATAAATAAGAGGGAAAAAAAAAGGAGGGCTGAAAGTTAATCAGCCTGTGCTTCCTTGAGAATTCTAGCAGTTGTGAATAAATATGACATCTTTATACCATTTGGGAGATTTACCACTATGGTGCCACTAATCTCTTTCTCCATGATCACTGATCAGTTTGAGTAGGGCATGGTCTTGATGGCTCTGTAAACATTTGGATTTGTTTATGATTAGATGGGGATTTGTTTCCAATTTATTCTCTATCAATGATCAATCTGATTCTATTCACTTTGTTCAAGTTAACATGTGTTAGTCTCTTCCTATGTTATATAGACTCGAAGTGAACTTTGGATATTGGTATAAGCTCGATATAGTTATACTCAATAGATAAATCAATGCACCCTCTCATTTGCAATGGTCCAATGGATAACTTGATCAGACAACAATATTAAGTTAATGTATTAATTTGATGCTTTTATTTAGTGCTGCACTTACATTGACAGTACAAGTTTAGCTGCATGGTGTTCATGACACTGTGAAAAGTGTAAAAAGAAAAGGAAAAAAAAAAAAGAAACAAAGAAAAGAAAATTCATTCCTCCCACTAAAGTATAATTTCATGCATTTGCACATGCAGCATCTAATTATTATGACAATTGAAGTGAATGCTATCTGAATGTTGAGATTCTTTATTAGTAGGCATTAGGATTATTATGACAATTGAAGTGAATGCTATCTGAATGTCAAGATTCTTTATTAGTAGGGATCAGGATTTGCTAGGAGGTAGGCTTCAATAGCCATGAATATTCCCGAGGTCTTTTCTTTGCCGGCCTTGATGCCTTCTTCCCTAATCTCAAAATCACCAATGGTGTAATATTTACTAGTCTTTTTGCATATGGATCCACCACTTGGAGATGGCTCCAACTTGATCTCGTAAGTGATCTTCTCTAGTTTATTCATCAAAGCGTCACCTTCAATCACACTGTAGCTGTAAACAAAGTTTTCTTTGCCTAATGTTTCTACTTTCTCTTTCATGTAATTGAATTCGCTTCCTAATAGTGGAAAGAAAAACAGTTCATATTTATAACTTAATATATATATATATATATATATATGTATATATGATTCCATTCCAAATATATTATTTTTATTAGAAAAGTTTAACTAACCTTCTGCAAAAGTAATCTTCTTGATGGTGCCAGGCTCCCCATTGCCTTCAAGGTACTCAACACTCTTCAAAGCCTGGGGAACAATCTTTGGAACGAGGCTGTCACCATCGAGGATGCAAGCCTTGAACAACTTGGCTGGTGGGATGGCCGCAACAAACTCAGATTCATAAGTGAAAACACCCATAATTACTACCAATTTTGGAAATTATCAAAGCTAATATATATTGTTTGATTGATATAGAGAGAAAATGATTGGAGTCTTCTGATGCGTGTAGAAGTGAATGTAAATGTATAGTATTTATAGAGTCTGGCTGGTGTAATTTTTGGTGAATTTTTTTTCATATTTTTTTCGGATATGTGGTTTCATTATCCATGTATATATGTATATATTTTACTAAAATTTCAGTTGAGTCTGGTCAGTGTCTTGATCTTTCCATCTCTCCAAGAATAAATCAAAGAAGCTTACCGCAAAACCACAAATTTGAGGATTTTGGTTGGAAGAAAATTGAAAAGAAAAGAACTCTACTATTTTAAGTGAGGAAAACCTTGAATTCAAGTGCTTGGACTAACAGAAATAGAAACTAATTGCCGCTTTTGTTCAAAGATCTGTAATAAAAAGATTTTTGCACTTTGTGAGTGGATTTATTCAGGTATCATTTACTTACTGGGTTCGAATCAAATAAGATTTGGAAAAAATTTTTTAATAATTTGAGCTGACTTGATCAGTTCAAATTACAATTTATTTAATCATAAAAATACATAAAAATTAATATTACAATAATAGTTTGAGAAATATGTTGGATAATTCAATGTTCTTTTGCCGATTAAATGCCAAATTGACTCGGTTGAGAAATTTATCTCAACAAAATAAGTGGTTTCTGCTTTTGAGTTTTAAGAATTTTATTGAGTTTCAAAACGAAGGATGACATTGGATTGGAAGGTAGAAGAAATCTTGGAAATCATAACAGAATTATAATATTCTATAAATACGTTTCCTGGCACCAGCATATGTATGTTGCACCAGCATATGTATGTTTATGTGTGGCATGTCCAGCTTGACGGTATTTTCAAATAGATAAAATAATGTCAAATTTTGAGACATTCATTACTCCTTATCAAATATCTTTAGTTTAGTAGAAGTTTGTCAAAAATTAAAATGAAATAAAAAAGGATTTATCTAATTGATGTTCATAACAAATATATAGAAATGTCTAAAGATCAAGCTAGTCTAATTATTCGATCCGAATAGAATCAGACTTGAAATAGATTTTTTAAGTAAAACTTACTACTTCCAAAACATATTATTGTTTAATAAATACATTTTTATTTAAATATAAGTATTAATATATAAAAATTCTAATCTTTTAATAATTTTAAATAGTAATATAAATTTCTTAAATCAGTAAAATTGAGTTGGACCAAATCTGTATGGCCAAAGTCTTTATTAATTAGGTTTTGGCCTAATTCATAAAAAGATTTAATCAACAAAAAATGTTACAACCAATAAAAAAGATTGGCCAAGATTTTCTCCGAGCTACTCACATAGATCAGACAAATAGTATGTCCAAACATAGAGGCCAGTAGAGAACGTGTTGCAAATAGATTTGGTAATTTGTGTATTCTATCATGTTTATATATTTTATCATATCATAATCGTGTTTAAAGTATTTTATATTTATATAAACTTTGATATATTAATTATTCATATTATTTAGATTTCGACACATTTGTATATTCGTGTCATGTTCGTATTATTTTTTCATATTATTTTATAGTATTTAACATCATGTTTATGTCATGTAATTGTGTTATGGCTAATATTATCAAGTTAGCTCCAGACATTGACCGATATTTCCTAGTAAGGAAATCTGAAAAAGATATATATATATATATATATGTGTATATATATCAAAGATCTTCCTCATGTTTTGATTGAAAACAACACATTTGGATAGTTGAATACTTCAAATGGTGAGTGACCAATAATTTACTTTCATTAAAAACTATTTCCTAAATAGCCTACAAACAGGATGGCATGAATACCAACCACTGTTATCTGAAAACACATATCGGTTGATTCATCGTATAGAAAAAAAAATATAAGTCATTACTTATTAAGAACGTAGTTTACTAGGAATTGTCTTCGTTTGTTCGATTAATAGGAATGAAATACAATTAAGTAGAACATGGAACTTTTACTTTTTTAACAATATATACATATTTTTCATATGTTTATATAATTTCAAATGTAATTCAAAATCAAATGTTAATAAAAATAATTAACTTTCTTAACTTAAGTAATAAATGATTGTCCAAACAACCACATGTAAAAAGAGTTCCAACACTTAACAAAAATATCTAAAGTTTAAATAGTAAAAAAACTTATATTGTAAAATAATATGAATTTATATTTAATTTTATAATAACTAAATTTTAAATGGCCTTTTAAACTGATAACTCTATGGAATAAAGTTAATTGGTCACATTTTATGCATTAAAGTTGGTTAAGTCTTTAAAGTTGTTAATTAGGAATTATTAATTCCTAGTAGTTTTAGGTAAATGTTATTTATTACTTTCATGAATATAATAGGAAATAACTTAGTGTTTTATAGGTGCAAAGCAAGAAGAAGGTTTGAGGTGTGAGAATATGGGACAAAATGGGGAGCATCGATATAGAAGTGGCAAGGTAGGCACCATAGAGCCAGAAGCTGGTGCTACAATGTTAGCACGCCTTAAGGTTGAGTACTAGCTTAACCACCCCAAGACCATTTTAAAGTCAACGGCCCAAGTCACTAAGGAGCTATGGTTGCAGCACTAGCTTGGTAAAAAATACATGCAAGAAGATGTTTCTTTTATGTTTTAGGGGCTTTATAAATAGGACTTTTTGACTTTAAAAACCTAATTTTTCTAAGAGGAGATCAACAACTAAAAGTTTGAAAGAAAAGAAGAGAGATTCTAGGACGCTTAAAAATTAAAGACCTTGACAATTTTAGTTTTCTTTTTTTCCTTATTCATTTTGTTTTTCTTGTAATACTAATAATGAAATGCTTTCATTTTGGGTTTTCATTAGTATGAACTAAATTAGTTTTTCTTGGATTCTTTTGGAACTCAATAATATTTGGATTATTTTACTCCCTCTCTTTATTTTAATGTGTTAGTAAATATGTCCTAGAGTTAGTCAGATTGGTTATAAGGATATACAATCAATAATGCAAGCCCATTGCTATTGCTTAGTGATAAAAGGTATTCTTTCATATTAGTGGCATGAAACCACTTATTGGATGAAGCCTTGGAACATATAAAGCTTTGCAAATGAATTGTAATGAGCTACAATTGTAGAAACCTTATAGATCAAAGTCATGTCCTAGAACTATTCTTAGATTTTGTATTGCTGAGACAGGGCATTGGCAATGCTCAAAAACTAGTATGGTTATGCCTTCTTACTTATGAAGTTGTACAAACAGAAAAAATTTGACCAATCATAAATTTTCATGTGTAAATTGAAATTTCTTTTAATTAAGAAATTATTAATTGAATTTTGCATCACTATGTGGAAATCGATGACATCATATGTGATGACATCATAAATAAAAATTTATCTTTAATTAAATTAAAATTAATTTAAAGATAAATAAAAGAGTTTTATCTTTAATTAAATTAAAATTAATTTAAAAATAAAGAAAAAAGTTTTACCTTTAATTAAATTAAATTGATTAGGAGATAATTCTTCAAGATTAGTTTACTAAAGAAGTTATATTCTTTAGAAACTCTTTTCTAGCTGGCTCATTGGCATTATAAAAAGAAGTTTCAACCAAAGCCATTCAACACAATTCACAAGCCTGTAAAGAAGAAGCAGATTTTAAAGATTCAAGTTCTCTAAAGTCTCAAGAAGTTTTCTCTCAAGAACATGAAGAACACGGCTTATTCTTCAAGAAGTTGCTCTTTGATCCTGTTTCGGTGATAGAAATGAGATAAATTCTATTTATCAAGATCAAGTCTAAAAGATCTTTAAATCGGACCTCATTGATTCAAGATCAAGTTTAAAGACCCTCAAATCCAAGTTTGTGCTGAAAAAAGAATCAAAGGATTTCTTCATTGTAAAGAATATCTAGATATTGTAATGCAAGTCTAATAAATAAAGCTGATTTATTTGTCTCCAAAATTTTTTGTATGTATAAATTTCTAGCTCGCCTGGTATAAAAAATCTCTTCCTTTGATCTTTTTTCTTCAAAATTCAAGTTATCAACTTACAATAGCTCCCAAAAAGAACCTTGTCACTAAGCCAACTCTTAAACCTGCTCGAGCTGATCCTGCAATCTGCCCTACTTCATCAGCAAACATTGATGTCCCTACTCATCCCTATGGCACTTAGGCAAAGACCAAATCTCTTTTTGAACTTTATGATCAGACTTCTCTAGTGCTTAAGCAAAATCCACTCTTTAAGATTTCTTCAAGTCAAGAATTAAAAGTTCCTGTTGAGCAAACTTAATTCTAGATCAAGTCCAAATCACCAAAAATCATCTAAGGCGCAAGATAGCTGCTCAGGGAGTAGCTCGAAAACACTTTTTTCTTCAAAATCAAACTTTGGAGTAATGAATGTAATGATAATTGGCACCACATTACTTGAAGAGTAAGTTGCAATTTTGGCAAAGTCTATCGAGACTCTAGCAACAAGTATCAGAGAAAAAGATGATCAGATTACCTTTTTGACTTTCACTGAAAAAAATCAATGGTCTCAGGTGAAAATAGCTAATGAAACCCTCAAAATGATGCTAAGAACTCTAACACTAAAGATACTATGAAGTCCGCGAAAAACATTAGTGAAGTGGTCATAACAAGTCAATTCAAAGATCTTATCAAAAAATCTATTAAGGATGAAGTTGACAATGTCACTTAGCCTTCATATATGTATGCAAAGCCATATTCTCCAAAGATTGATCATTTGAGGATGCCTGAAAATTACTAACATCCAAAGTTTTAACAGTTTGATAGAAAAGAAAATTTGCGCTAACATGTTGCGCATTTTATGGAGACTTATAATAATGCTGGAACCTTTAGAGATCTTATAGTAAAACAATTTGTTTGATCTTTCAAGCATAATACTTTTGATTAGTATACTGATCTTGAGCCTGGAATGATTTATAGCTGGGAACAACTTGAGTAAAAATTTATTAATCGATTCTATAACATTCATAGTATCATCAGCATGATCAAGCTCACCAGCTCATGCCAATAGAAAGGTAAATCAGTAATTGATTACATCATAGGTGGAGGAATTTAAGCTTTAACTATAAAAAAAGATTGTCTGAATCCTTTCTCTTTGACAAGTGCATACATGGCATGAATGGGGACTTGCGCTATATTCTTTAAGGCATCAAACCTAAAACCTTTGATGAGCTATGTATTCATGCTCGTGATATGGAACTAAGTATGTCATCTTCTATAATCAAGAGCTTCCTGTGCAAGAGCTAAACAAGGGCAAATAAAGTAAGACACCTGAAAAAAGGGCGAAACCTTTACGAATAAAAGAGAAAGCAAATAATCCATGGCTATAGATATCAAGCCTCGTAAGATCTCTCCTAAATCAAAACAAGCTCAAAAGGCAAAACCTACGCATTTAGAAAAAAAAGGTAAAGCTAAAGTCACCTTGAAGAAAAAGTAAAAAAAGAAGTACCATTTCTTTAATTTTGATATTGCTAGCATAGTAGAAAAACTTTTAAGGACTAAGTTGATTTAGTTGCCAGAGATGAAGCAGCCTGAAGAAGCTAATAAAATTGATGATCCCAACTATTGAAAATATCAAAGATCCAATCAAAGGAGGGCAAAGAGCTTTTAGAAAGCTTAGAGTTTAACTTTTCATTGAAGATATGGAGTTCCATCCACTTTTTCATGGGATTGATGCCAAATCAACATACAATATGTTGTTAGCATGACCGTCGATACATCAAAATGGCATGGTCTCTTTCATTCTTCATCAATGCTTTAAGTATTGCAGAAATGGTAAAGTCAAGATGATTATTGCTGATGCTAAACCATTTACTTTGCGAGGCTTATTTTATAGATGCTAAGTTTTATATGGAGGCATTTTTTTAAAAAAAGTATCGACTACTCCTGTAAAAGAATTGAAGCAAAAGGAAAAAGACTCTGTTTCTTCCACCAATGAAGATAAAATCTACCAAGGTTTAAATAATTTAACTATTTCCTTCACTGACTTGGAATGATCAACAATTTTTAAACCTCTTTTAAGAGGATATGTTAGGCCAGTGGAACAAATTCTCTTCCAACATCAAAATCTTCCTTCCCATCTCGCTAGAGGTTTTGATCCTAATACCTATAGACTACTTGTTAAAGCTGGATATAAGCAAGAGAGTGTTGTTAAATTAGAAAAGGAACATAACAACGCAAAGTCACAAAGTCTAATCAAGGTTTCTTATGTCTGGTAAAAAACACTGATCATGTTAAAATGTTTAAAAAGGGACCTGGATTTTCTCCATTAAAATTAAAGATTCATAAAGAAACTCCAAGATATATAAGTGTGGAGGAAATTCTTAAGGAGAGAAAAGATTCAATAGAGCTATAAAGATCTTCAATGTTTAGTCATTTGGGAACACATTCAATGCAGATCTTAGTGTTTGACTGTTAGAGCATTTAATCACCTCGAAGGCTAATATTTAAATGGTTAGGACCAAAATCTAATGAAGCTTTTACAAGTAAGTCAGTTCCCACTCATGCAAGCCTAGGAAGTCTAGACTCCAAAAAAGACAACTAAAGTCAAAAAAAATCTCAACCTTTAATGAATCAAGAGATTTTCATAGCAAAATTCTTTCTCGAATGAAAAGGTAAAGCGAGTGGAAAGTGACTACTGGTGAAGTATTGAAGGCTGACAAGCACACAATAGTGATACTAAGTAGGTTGCATATTCACAGAAACAAAAGCTTGAAGAAATAGAAATAGTCACTTCACATCGTGTATGCATAACTGAAGCTGATGAAGAACCACAGGTAGAATATACTCAATAAGCCCTTTCATCATTTGAAAAAAGAAATTAGGCTACCATTGATAAGCTAAAAGAGGTTAACATCGATACTTGTGAAGATCCACGTCCAACCTTTGTTAGTACTTGTTTATCTCTAAAAGAATAAAAAGCTTATCTTGACCTTCTAATTGAGTATAGAGATGTCTTTGCTTCGACTTACAAAAAAAATGGTAGGACTTGATCCAAAAATAGTTATGCATTATCTGGGTGTCAAAAAGATTATTAGTCAAAAAAGCTCAATGACATTTTCATCCTGACTGGATTCCTCAAATTGGAATTAAAGTGAACAAGCTCATTGAAGCTGGCTTTATTAGAGAAATTAAGTACCCTACTTGGATATCAAACATTGCCCCAGTAAGAAAGAAAAACAACCAACTTTGAATTTATATGGACTTTCAGGATTTAAACAATGCTTGCCTGAAAAATGATTTTCCCCTTTCTTTAACAAGATAATGGTGGATGCCATAACTGGTCATGAGGCTTTGTCTTTTATGGATGGGACATCTGGTTATAATCAGATTAACATGGCTCAAAGGATAAAGAACTTACTACATTTCAAACTCCAAAAAGAATATATTGTTATAAAGTTATGCCTTTTGGGTTAAAAATGCTGGTGCTACGTATGAAAGAGTAATGCAAAAGATCTTTGATGATATGCTTTAGAAATATGTTGAGTGCTATGTGGATGACTTGGCTGTAAAGGTGAAGAAAATGGCATATCATCTTACTGATCTCCGTCAAGTGTTCAAAAGATTATGCATGTACCAATTAAAGATGAATTCATTAAAGTGTGCTTTTGGTGTGTCTTCAACAAGTTTCAAGGGTTTATTATACAAGATAATGGAATTAAGATTGATCAATCAAAGATAAATGCGATAATGAAAATGCCAGAACCATGTAATCTTTATGAGCTCAAAAATTGGTAAGGGACATTAGAATATATTCGATGTTTTTTATTAAACTTGGCAGGTCAATGTGAACTATTCAATCGACTAATGAAGAAATATGTTCCTTTTGTTTGGGATGAAGCTTCTAGCAATGCTTTCAAAAGCATTAAGGCTTATTTGCTATGGCCATTTATTTTAAAAGCACCCATATTAGGAAAACCTTTGATTCTTTATGTTGTTGCACAAGAACGTTTTTTAGGAACATTATTGGCACAAGAAAATAATAAAGAAAAAGAAAATGCATTCTATTATCTTAGTAAAACTCTTATAGTACTGAATTAAATTATTCTCCTATTAAAAAGACTTGTTTGGTATTAATGTTTGCTGTTAAAGAGCTAAGGCATTATTTGCAAGCTCACTCTGTTCATTTGATATCGCTAGCAGATCCTCTAAAGTATCTCATGTCCAAAGCTATACTTAGTGGAAGATTGGCAAAATGGCACTTTTGCTACAAGAGTTTGATATCACTTATATTCCATAAAAGGTTGTCAAGGGACAAGCATTGGTTGATTTTTTTACAAACCATCTTATTTCAGATGATTGGGAATTTTTTGAAGATCTTCCTGATGAGGATGCTTTTTTTTATCGAAATTCCTAGGCCATGGAAGTTATTCTCTGATGGGGTTGTATAGCAAGATAGAGTTGGGGCGGGTATTATCTTTGTTACTTTAGCAGGTCCTTATGCATTCACTTTCACTAAAAATTGTTCCAACAATGTAGCATAATACAAAGCTCTGATCCTTGTAGTAGAAATGGCAATGGACATGAAAATTACTCAACTTAAAGTGTATAGAGATTCTAAATTGGTCATCAACCAACTTCTTTCACCTTATGAAGTGAAGAAACCAGAGTTTTTGCCATATGTCAACCATGCGAAGAAACTCTTAGAATGGTTTGACAACGTGAACTTAGAGCACGTACCAAGAAAACAAAATAGGCAAGTAGATTCTCTAGCAAATTTGGCATCATCTCTTGCTTTGCCAAGTGCTAAAGTAAAGGTTCCTTTATGTAAAATATAGGTTTTATCGTCAGTTACTATCTCTAAAAAGAGGATATAGAATCCAACATTATTTTAATTTGCAAAATTGAGAAACAAGATTGGAGGCAATCGTTGATTGATTATTTAAAGTATGTAAATTACCTAGTGATCTAAAGCCTTAAATAGAAGTGAAATGTCGAGCTCTTTGATTTATTTACTTTAAAGGTACATTTTATCATCGCTCTTTTGATTGAGTCTTTCTTCAATGTTTAAGAGAAGATAAAGCAGCCATTAACCTCCTGAGTAGTTGCATTTAAGAATCATGTCTTGGCCATTTGATGGTTGGGAACTTGATTTGGTATGACCATTACCTGAGAGTTCAATAGGACATATGTATATACTTGCTGCTATAGATTACTTTTCAAACTAGGCAAAAGCGGCACCTTGCAAAGAAATAAAGAAGGATACTGTTGTAACTTTCATTCGCACTAATATCATTTATAGATATAGTATACCTCGTACATCATAACTGATACTTGGAAGTAGTTTGACATGAGAAAATTCTGTGCATAGTTTGACTTAAAGCAATGTCATTCTTCAATGTACCATACTCTAGCAAATGGATTAGCAGAAGCTTTTAGGAGATTGGCATGAAAGGATAGGAGAAATTTTATGGGCTTATCATACTACATATCACACACTAACTTAATCTACTTCGTATGCACTTGTGTAGAAGCTGTTCTACTACTTGAGCGACGAATTCCATCATTAAGGATTACTATCCAAGAATGTATTACTAGTGAAGACAATGTGCACTTACGTTTGAAAGACCTAAAAGCCTTGGAAGAGAAAAGTTTGGAAGCACAACAATGCTTGGAGTGCTATCAAGCTTGATTACCCAAAGCTTGTAACTAAAAAGTTAAGCCGTGATCATTTCAAGTTAGAGACTTAGTCCTTGTTGTGAAAAATCCCATAAATATCATAAATAGCATGGGTAACAATCTTCTTTCAAAATGGGATAGACCATATGTTGTTAAAGAAGTTTATACCAATGGTGCATATAAGATTGTTGATCAACCTAGTGTCAATGTTGAACTGATCAATGGCAAGTTTTTAAAGTAGTATTATGCTTAAAATATGATGCTTCTAAGCATGAACATAAACTATTCTTCCAAAAAAATGTTGCTTTTGAGCACGAGCTTAAACTGCACATTGAAAAAAATGCTCGCTAAGTTGAAAATCCCTTTTGGAACAACTTAGGCAAAAGTTAGAGCACAAAAAAAATATGAACTACATTATGGCTTAATTCTTTAAAGGTATGTAGGCAGCTTGGTTTCATTGCCATGTTTAGTCAACAACAAAAAAATAATGTCCAAGTTAGTTTATACATACCAAATATAGGTTTGTTGGCAAAGAGAGGTGATCCATTTTAATGTCTTTATCTTCCTTGAAAAGAATGACAAGATAATCTTAGCCGTCTTTGAAGTATAACATGATAACTCTAGAAAAAGAAAAGAATATTTTATAGTAAATAAAGAATTAAAAGAAATTCTTTGTTTATATAAAAATAGTGCATGATTTCCTAATGGAAATGATGCATATTAACATGCATGATGTTAGTTGAATTTAATAGACAAGTGGCACGAGAAAAAGAATGAAATATGTAATGCATGAGATTTGTTTATGGCTAAAAGTTTGAAGAACCAATCATGAAGTCCCACTGCGAAATGCCTTATATGGCAACACATATATATATATGTGACTATTATTGTGAGCACTAATGTCTCTTTGTTATTTGCCAACCAAGATGCAAATCATGGAAATTCCTTAATAAGCATATCCTGGATGCATCCTCTTTGCTCCATGATCTTGCTCGTCTTCTACAGCTCGAAAGAAAGGAATGAAATAAATGTGTAACTTCAATTGGTTTCATGTTCGTTTGGAGCTTCTTCATCTTTGAATTAAGCCGATTTTGAGAATAATAGATTAGATGATTATACTATAGAAGAAAACACCTACACCCTACGATTAATGATTAAAAATGCAAAGCCAAATTGCAATAAGAAAAAAATTGCAACAAGAATTTATTGGAAAGTAGCGACTTCTTATAAATGTATAATAATGCATAAATAGCATCATATATTCTAGTTGTCATCCTTTTTTTGATCATAAATGTATGATGTCATATATACTGGCAACCTTCTTTGTTCTAAAAGCATGTGATCGAATTTGTGGTCTTCATATAAGCATTAAAATTGACCATGTTAAACTTGATCAAATTTACAATCTTAACATAGACATTATTGTAGACATTTTAACTTTGACAAACTGTAAAATTTGGAAAAGTTTTTTGGAAGTCTAAGTTGTGATCTATATTTACTAGGTATAAGCTTGTTGGTGAAAATTTTGATGTTTTTGAAAGAAACCATGACGATTCTAAAAAAAAAAAGCAAGTCATGATAAATAGAGAATTAAGGAAAAAAATTATTTACCAAAGTCAAGAAACGTGACATGCATGGCTATGGGACGTGGGGCATGAAGAAAAAAAGATGAACACACGTTGAATTGGTCTAGAATGCGAGAT
>JBBYHO010310073.1:0-30079 GCA_038382025.1 Adansonia gregorii | reverse complement strand
ATTTTAATTTATCAAAATTTTGAGAAATCAATTCACCCCCCTCTTGATTTCATTCACCACCTAAAGGTCTAACAGTTTTAAAGCTTTCTAAGGTAGAGTTTCTTCTAAAAGCTTTACTTTTTGTTCATTTCGTGCATGATTCCTCCTTTTGGTAAGCTTTTTGATGACTTGAGCTCATGATTTTGATCCATGTTAAAGGCTAAGTTTTAAGGTCATGATCAACTTTTCTTGATTTAATAGTTATATTTGATTTTTATGAGCAATAATTTAATTTTGATCATAAAAATATATGTTTAGTTGTGAGAATGACATTATGATATTATGTATGTGATTTTGTGCTATTTTCCTTGTTATTTCATGATTGATTATTGTTAAAGTTTGTTCATATGTTCATATTTCATAATTTTTATGCATTATGATGATAATGTGAGCTCGGTAGAAATTAGGATATACATGCTAATATTTACAAAATCATGTAGTAAAAATATTTTTTTCTCATTTATTAATGTTAACCAAATTTGAAGATGAATTTTAAGTGAATTTTCATGCTTAATTTTATAATATTTGGATTATTTTGTAATGTTTAAAATTTATAGGGACTTAAAAATAATTTTCTTAAATTTTTAAAGGTCTTAGAAATGTGCTTCATGTTTGGCCGATTATAACAAGGGCTTATTTATGAATTTTTTTAGACTATTTTGTAAATATGAAAGGTTTAGTGATTAAATTGTAAAAAAGAAAAAAATTATTTTAAAAATTTTCATGTTTGGCTAAATGCATGGTAAACCTTTAGGGGTGCCTTCCATGCATTCTTAACATGCTTAGATGCATATCATACATTTTAAACTTTTTGGCACCATTTTATAATTTTAAAAAGTTTATGGACTTATTTGTGAACTTTAGAAAAATTATCCTCAGGCCAAAAGTGTTGGGCCAAACTTTTTTTGTGAATTTTGGTATAATATTTGTGTTGATTTGGATATGTTTGATGTTTGATTTTGTATTTTCTATTACACAAGGACCATTACGCAAAGTTAAGAATGTTTAATGACCATTTAGTAAAACCTTGCATTTTAAGGTTAAAATGATCCTTTTTCATACAAAATCGTCCATTTAGGATATTTTGAACATTTTAGGAGCATTGCTAAAATTCCTTTAGTTCTCTAGTAAGGTGGAAAAAATATTGAAATCTTTGGTATTTTTTTAGTTCTCTAGTTGGGTACGAAATTCAACTTTGAAAATTTTGAAGGGCATATTTATAATTTTTGCATTTTAGGTCATATTTGATATCCAATGTACGTATTTAGGGTATAATTTTATTTTCGAGTCCTCTAGGTTACCAAAATACTTTCACATCCACAGTAAACCATAGGAGTATTTTAGTAATTTATATTAAAACCAAGTTTTATGTGATTACAGGGATACCTTCATGTTAAATGTACATATTAGGGATAAGTTTATCTTTTTATGATGTTATTAGGTCCTTTAAGGTTACTAGGATATTTTCACATTGAAGATATACCTTAAGGGCATTTTAGTAATTTTTTATAAAATCAAGTCTTTTAAGGTCACTAAGATGTTTTCATGATGAAAGTGACTTTAAATGACATGTTGGTTACTTCGACAAATTTGGATCCTTAAAGTGGAGTTTAGTACTTTTCATCTAAATTAATTCTTAGGGTAATTATTTTTAATACAATTAGAATTTCTAAAATTAAGACAATGTCTCCGAGTTGAAATAGTGCGTGGAATTTCTCTTAGAATATAAGAGGGATTCTATAGATTATTTTAATAATGAGATACCCTTTTCAAAATAAGAAAATCATGATTTTTTTTTTTCAAATTTCATGAAAATTTTTTTTCACATTTCTCTAGTCCTTCGATAGAGTACGCAAGATATTTTGATTGCTAAAATGAAATCTTCCATATTTCTTCAGTCCTCTGGTAGGGTCTAAAAGATATTTTGACCTTTCATATTCCTCTGACTCTTTGGTGGGGTATCAGAGATATTTTGATTTCTAGAACTATTAAAATCTAATTTTCTTATATAGCAAAATAGATTTATAATCGAAAACTTTTGAAATACGAGAAATATAATTAAATATTGGATAATCAAAATCGGATAAAAAGTTAAATTTTAAATTAATACATAATTAATAAGAAACCAATTATTAGATATCATGAGAAGGATTGATCCTTATGCATGATTATAACTGATTTCGAACTCTTTCATGCAATCTTTAGTATTTTTGTAAATCTCAGAGTTTATTTTTGAGGGTTTTGTAACCTTTAAAATACGAACTCTGATAGGTGACCAATCTCACCTAGCCATAATAGATTAGTGGTGACTCTAAGATAAATGGTTATTTTGTAATGACTATTTAGGGTTAAGTCAAGTGAGCGATTCATCTTAATGACTCCATCCTCTAAAACAAAAAATTAATGATATGGCCTCAAGAAATAAAAAAATAATGATATAAAGAGATATATAGGAATAAAGGGTGCACCAGCCTTCTCAATCAGGCTGGTCAAGATTCGTATCCTAGTCATACTATGATAATGATACAATTTTAGTCTCTTATTTTTTGCTTTAGGAATTGTTTAAATTGCCCCCTTGATCCATTTGCAGATTTGAACTGTGGACTGGGAAAGCTTGTCTGAAAAGTTTTAGAATATGAGGATGGATTTAGAGAATCTGTTGATTAGTAAAAAGGGGAGGACTAAGTCTAATTGGATCTTCTCTCCCTTAATATTTCTAGTTCTTGCTGCTAACAATTGAGTCTAGCATGAATTAATTGATGGCATTACCCTTATACCCTATTAAAGCTGCATCAGTCATGTCTATGGTCTTTCCAATCTTTATGCCATGATCGATTCTTCTTACAGCAACTCCATGAAATTTGAGAAAGCATTTCTAACCAATCTGTCATACTATGGAAGAAGAAAAGTATCCATAAAATAGGCATGAATTTCTTTATCAATGAAAGGTGTTGAACCCATGAAGCCACTTCTATCTATTAACAAGCATAATTTTGTAGCTTTCATCAATATTATCCTTATGTTTTAGAGTGTCTATCAGTCTAGAGCCATCTCCAAAATGTGTTTATATCACTTTAGAAATGCTCGAGCCAATCCTCTCTATGTGCATAGATGGTTTTGCTATTTGAGAATATCACTTAAATGCTACTCTTTTTGGGTTTCTAGAAAGATATGAACCAATAGTTTATCATTCCTAGTATGCCCTACCATTTTATGATATAATGTCATTAGGTGTATTTTAGGACAAGAAAATATGTTGTAGTTTTCAAACTTTGAAGTTTTGAACTTTGATGGCATGATCACATGTGAAACTAGTAAAAGTTCTCTCATATCCTTAAATTTTTCCACAATCTCAATTGCTTGGATTCTCTCTTCTAGTTGGTTGAAATTTTGTTGCATTTTTTCGCTATGTGTTGATTTTGACAGGCTCTCTATTAGTAGCTTTAGGAATCCTAATAAGGTTGCACAGCTTACCCCTTAGTCTTGAATTAGGAGTGAACGCCTTTGGCTAAAAGTTTAGCCTTGCGCATAATATGTTCTTAAAGCCTTATGATCAACAGTATTTGAGGTACTTATTCTCTTTTTTAGATTTGAAATTAGTCACCCTTAATTGTTTAAGTAGTATGATTTCCTTCCATTTTGCTTTCTTAGTTATGTACAACTAGAAAAACAAAAACAAAAAAAACAACATGAATAAATTCATGAAGGGGCACGTTTTTATCAACACCTTTTTTGTGGGTTTTAATGGAATCCTTTTTATTTCCTTATAAAACATGAACGAATAAACATCGATGAATGTGAAAATGAATGTGTGATTGAATGGATAAGTTCACTAATGTGATTAATATGAATGGTGTGGTTAATAATTAGCTGATAATAGGTATGAGAAGATCAACATAAAGGCAAGAATTCAAGGAATCAGCATTGTTCACCTGAAAGCTTTGAAAATCATTCATTCATTGCTAGGACATGCAATTGCATTTAAATTCTTTGCAAAGTGGCTAAAAGCAGTCTCTACAATTATCCTATTATCTTAGATATTCTAATGTCTCCAGCCATTTCTTGATTCCAAACCTATAAAATCCATAAATGAGCCATAAAAATTAGTATTTGTTAACATTCTACCACCTTAACAGTTTAATGTTTTTAGAAGTCCTCTAGTCCTAGGGCAAGAGGATTATTTCTTGGTCAGTTTGCAGTTAAAGTTTTGGATGCCAATTCTAAAGCTTATGCTAAAAGGCTCAGCAAGTTGAAGTATAAAATTCCCTTTACAACTGTTAGGCTTAGTATGACGTGATGAAAGATTAGTAGCAACATTTGATTTGGTTTTATATGGAGTACATCGGCATCAAATAGGTTTGGAACTCTCTTTTTGAATGCATTACAATTTTCTATAAAATGCCCTCATAACCCTGCATGGTACTCACAATGGGCATTGATATTGTAACATTTAAGATAAAAAGGTTATAAGGATAAATATGCATGGGAACAACGAGATGAATCTATAGTAAGATAGAGTATAGTTCTCTATAAGTAGTGGGATCAGATCAAATTTGGAATTTCTTTTTTCCTTTCATGGTTTTTTTTCTTAGTATGGATGTTCAAAGGTGTTTGGGGAGTGCTAGGAAACCAACATGGTTGAAGGGTAGGCTAATTTGCATAGGTGCAAGTTAGAAGGGTTTATTTTGATCATGTGAATAGGCTAAAGATAAAAATCTTCAACTAGCAATATGCTTAATCAAGTCTTTGAGTCTTCAAATGCTGAAGGTTGGGTCAAAAGTAATGGGGATTTTTCGGTTCACCTGAAGATCTTTGACAATTTTCATCAACTTGAATAGTTGTTACTTTGTCTTTAGACTCTTATTTCCTATTCCTCTAGCTAATTCCTTTAAATCACTTATTCGTGCTTTTAATTAGTCTTTCAAACTGTGATTCTCTAGATTCATCAAGGATGATGATGCTTCTAGCAAAGCTCTATTTTTGTCCCATACAAACCCTCGACCATTCTTACTACTTTGTCGAGCCGATTTTTCATTCCCAAAACTTTATGAACAAACTTTTTTTAGATGCATTCTAAAGCATTGATTCTTGTTTCCAGTTGGTCTCCCATGTTTTAACTCTTTCAATGTAATAAACAATCGGGCCAAGTGATACATGATTTATGAATGCATAGCATAATGATAATCAAATACATGCAAAATGTGAAATGCAAGGATGCTTAAAAGAAATTCATTAATACATGTAAAAGATATGAATTTCATGCAATAAATGCAAAAGATTAAGGAAAAAAAATCCTAATACCACTTTATTCCTCATCAACATGCCTAAAAGTTTTTGACCAATATTTTTTTATTCTTGATTTTCTCCTTTTGATTTTTCTCCTTTTTTTTTTTTCATTTTTGACTTTTTCCTTTCATTTTTTTATTTTTTTTAAGAACTTATTTTTTAATCATTAAAGAAAAAGGCTAAAAATCCTTTTCCTCTTTTTCTTGGTTATGGAAACTTTATTCAATAACAAAAAGCAAGATAATACTCGTTGAAAATTTACCCCAAAAAAATTCATTAAAGGTATTAAAAGACCTTTAAGATTGAAATTAAGGCAACAATGCACGTTCAACATTGCTTATCTTAAATGTTTAACTCATAAAATAAGAGAAAATAGTAAGAAGTGTTTCCCCATGTGTACCTAGTTTTGGTAAAATTCTAGCAAAGGCCTAGCATGGCTTTACCTAGGCAGGCCATTATGGTTCATGACATGTGGGTTGGGTTTGGCATCTAAAGAGGTTCATAAATTGCAACTCGAGTCTGAAAAGGACTAACGAGGCACTCTAATCCTCCCATCACTAGCTTTTATTTGGAAAGGCCTAAATCATGTAGAAATATATTCTAGGACCATGCGAGGCTAACACCTTGTAAAGCGTAGAAATTTACACCTGGTAGGTTTCTTATAAGCCCAAATAAAGGCCAACACCTCAAAATGCGAAGCTACTTTACCTCTTCCTAAAACATCGGATCACATATAACCTCTTTCATACACTAAGGAGAATATAATGCATATGTTTGTGTATAGTGTCTGCATGGGGAACAAATAAACCTTTAATAGCCTATGCTACAACCCATATGCAAAAATGCTTAAATAATAACTGAATACTATAGCAAAAAATTAACTAACGAGTAAAAAAATTAAATAATGGTAATAACGATGCATCAAATATTATCTAAGAAAATTAAGGAAATTATAACTAAACATCGATTAAAACAATTAGTCAAGATATTAGATATCATATAATTAATTCTAGGCCAGGCACTCTAAATGTCCCTGGTGGAGTCATCAAGCTATCTTAACATTCTGAATGCGAATCTGACATGCCAAACTTGGAATGGATAAATTTTTTATTCACTTTTCTAGTATTGGGATTGGACTTAATTATTAGATCAAATCATTTGTTCCACTTAGCCTAAATTGTCATTATGAAATGGCCAAAAGACTTCAACGCCAACAATTTGTTTTTGGCTATGTGAGATTGGTCACCTAACAAAGTTCATCTTTTGAAGGGTATAAAACCTAGACAAACTCTAAGCTCTGTAAGTTTACTAGAGATTTGTAAGAAAAAGGGTTCAAGAGTTGGTTACATGCAGAGTGAGACATGTCCCCTCCGTAACATTGGTAAGAAAGTACTTATTAATCATGTGTTATCCTAAATCTTGATTATAGTTAGTTTTAAATTTTGATATCTAATTATAATTTTCAAATTTTGTGACACTGGAATTAATAATAATTTTTCAATTCCATCTAAATTGCTTTTTAATTAATTTTGAAAATCAAAATATTTTTGTATATTCTGAAGAAAATCAAAAATTTTGATTTACTAATTCAAAGAAGATATTCCTTTGCTAGAAAATAATCGATGAGGTGACTTTCATATACTGAAAATATACCTATGGACTATTTACACTCGAGGATATTGCCTCATTTTTTTGTAGAATATATATTATAATCCATACATGTATATTTAATTTTTGGCATAGTATCATGAAAATAATTCTAAACAACATACATGGAATTGCAAAATTATCTTTTGATTATAGAAAATAATCTAAATAGACCTAAAATGCACGAACATTATAGAATGACCTTGAATCATAGAAAATGATGTAAATGCATGAAATTTTGCATAATAGTTTCCAAGTCATGGAAAATGACTTAAATACTTTTAAAATGCATAAAAATCCCTAGATCATGGAAAATGACTTAAATGACCCCAACATGCATGAAATTTCATAAAGTCCATAGATCATGAAAAATGATCTAAAAGATCCTAACATTTATTAAATTATGTCAAAGTCCCTAAATCATCAAAATGACATGAACGATCCCTTACATGAAATTATATAAAAGTCTCTAGATCATGTAAAATGACTTAAATAACCCCTATAAATACCTAATTTTGTCTAAGCCAACATTTGAAGTATCAAAAGTCATTGTCTAGGTACCATCAAGGTCATTCAAAAAGGCACAGGTTAAGTTCCCACTAATTTCAGCTATGTAAAGAGTTTGAAAAGTTAAAGGTAAGAAAAATTCATATTTTTATATGTACATCTCAATATATAGGTATGAGGTATTGATACAAGGCTCCATATTATTTGAATTCAAAAATCTTACTAGTTGTATTGAAACCAAAGGGAATGTTATCAATACTTGAAGAATGGTATCAAAATCAAGGGTGCTTGTATTGATATAGAGTTACATTGTAGCTAGAATTGTAATTTTTAGCCAACAAGTATCGATACAGGAGTGTATGTATCGATATAACAAGTTTGGCATAGATACAGGCTTCTTGTATCGATACACCATGCTTTGTATCAATATTAGATTCAAAGTATCAATACATTTTAGCTTTTTTTTAGGTCAGTGTATTGATACAAAGCTTAATATATCGATACACAAGGTTATTATTAACCTAATTTGAGATATTTTTTTCCTCCCTTCATACCATGACTTCAAAACTCGAATTTGGTTATGAATTGGGATAAAAAATCATATAATATTAAATGAAACTACATACATATCATGGATTTAATACTTAGGCTCTGAAACATATAATTAACACATTTTTAAGAGGCCCATAAAGCTTGGTATGATGGTATTTCATGAGAAATCTAATTTTATGAAGGACAAACTTGATATTACTTATTTGATTAGATAATGCACAAGTTTCTTTGCTTGCAAAATCAAGATTAATTAATCAAATATTGCAAGGTATCACATTTGTAAATTAAATCATCATATTTACATGCAAAAGTCTTATATTCCTTTATTCTAGGTCATCTTAGTGGCTAAAATTGTCCATTATATAATCTAATTTTTAGTCAACTGAGAGGGGAACTTCTACATCAACCATAAGAAAAAAAAAACTTACTCTCCTAAAAACTCCATTCCCTTAGCTCTTTTTTCACCCTTTCAAAACCTCTTATTTCCTTTATTTCTACTTTAAAAACTATCTTCCACAATTATCATAACCCAATGCTATTTCTTTCCATTCCTTTTCTTGTGAATTCATAGCAAAGAAAAGGAATAAAGTGAGCTAGAAGTTGCTAGATTTTTGTTTAAGGATATAGTGCAGAGTTCAACCGTCCATTAGGGTATATCTTCTATATTTTCTTCCTTTCATTTTCTAGTTTTCTTTGTCATCATCATCCTAGTGAATCTCTACGTTTCCATGACCTTATTAAGGTTTCCATGCATTATTGTAGCTTTGTTTGTGGTAGTCTTAGCATTTCGATGACTTTCTTGGTGTTTTAGTGGTGTTTTGATGAACTAGAATGCCATATTTCTTATTGACATTAAAACAGCCCCTACTTGCGCATTTCTTGCCATATTTTTTTTATCTTAATATGTTTATTTCATGTATGAATGCTTAGCCAAGCATATTTTGATCTTGATCATACCTTAGGGTGCATTTTCACTATGATTTCTTTGTTAAAGTGCATAGATAGTTTGCTGTTTTGAGTGATTGTTCATGTTTGATATCTTCACTTACTTTAGTTCATCATATCTTTGTTAAAATGCCTCATGATGCATGTAAAAATATGTTTACAAAGAAAACACTAAATTAAGTCTATATGAACCTTAATCAAGGGGGATTAACATGGATTTAATGTTTTCAATATATTCATTTTTGAATCATGGCCTCATTAGGCGAAGTAAATTATGTTTTTAATCCAAAACCAAAAAAATGTTTTCAAATATTTAATTTAAGCATCATTTTGAGCTTATCATGACTATTAGCCTGGACACCAATGATTTGGTGGCCTAGTCAATGGAAGTTAGATTGGTCATTACTTTTTCGTGGATCTCATTGATTGGACATTCTCATGTCTGACACCATGACAAGTGACCATAAAAGCCTTAACACGAAAAAACCCTTATTTCAGTACTAATAACATAGTGGTCCTTATTGACTATTATTTTTCTATTTCAAATGATTTTTATGAAAGTTTATAGCACTTTTATATGAAATGGCTTTAAATTACCTTTACAATAATATCTCATTTACCCCTAGCTCTTTTTGAATATGGGAGTTATGATTTTTCAAACTTCAACTATCTGAAACCCTGTAAACTATAATTTTGTATTCTGTTTGGCAATTCTAACCCAACAAATGATATTTTTGGACTTTTTAAAGCATTTTTCTTGAAAGCTTTCCAAGATTCTTTTTCTAAAAAGGTGTCATTTGTGATTTAGTGATTTCAAAAGGTGTCCAGGGTGATTTTTCAAAGTTCACTGCTCTCTTTTCTAGCACTTGCTGTCAATGCAGGTTTATTCCCAATTTCAAAAATTAATTCCGCCAAGAAAGTAAATATTTATATTTTAAAAATATTTTTACATGAGTTCTTATCAAGTTAACTTTTTAATGGTACCTTGTTTACTAGTAGAAACCATTAGACTAAATTAAATAAGTTCAAGAAAGTGGATGGCATAATGTTGTACCTTGTTTTTATTGAACTCGAGAAAATTTACTTGGATTTTCCTGAGCCATCATTTCTAGTCATTCCAATGACTTTAAATATATTTAATAATTTTTCCCATGGTGTTATAAGTCACAACGTAGGTCCCTTTAGGCTCAAGTTAAAACCCAAAAACATTTTTCAAAATTAAGTTCCCTTTTTATTCTAAAAAAAATGGTTTCCTATTCCAAAATCTTGTTTCTTTAAAAACATTAAAAATTTTATTTTTAAAAATCATTCAAAATCTCTCTTTTTGAGGGGATACTCGAACACCATTTTTGGAGAGGAAATTCTAACCTTACTTTTTTGAGGGTATTCTCTAACTTTATTTTTTCTGAAGGGATACTCTAACCCTATTTCTGAAAAATACATTCAAAATCTAAGTTTTCTTTCCTTCAAACTTTACTAGATCTTTTATCAAATTTTTCATGCCTAACACAACCATCAAATCCAAACATGTCTTAAATCAATTTGGTTATTCCTTAATTACAGAGGTCAATACTAGATTTATCTTGGTTGTCCCTCATTTTTTTTATGTTTTCATGTATTTATCTTAATGCGACTTTTATTATATTTCTTTATGTCTTACTAAACCATTTCTCTTCTTGATAACAATTTGCATTCAAGCTTTAAAAAAAATCAAATTTTGGTAAACTCGAGGCAATGTTTTGCACCAGTATCCCTTTAGTGCTTGACGTAGAGTATCATTTTCTAAATCAATCCAGATCTTATTTTACTGAATCTTCTATGTTTCTCTCTTTTTAGGCTTGCATAGACAGATATTAATTAAACTTTTACCATAAAAATCGAGATTTAATATTTAAAATTTTGCATTCGTAAGAAAAAAATTTCACATAGATAATGATCACATGAAAAATTGAAGAAAATAGAGACTTCGATAATTTATGGCTAATCTTTCCCCACGTGTAATTGACTCCTAGACCCTTTTAAAATGAACTCTGGTATATGTAGTCTGTAAAATCAGTGTTTTGAGTTTTGTAACTTGGAATCATTAATTTTAATAGGTATGCGATTATTTAAATTATAACTGAAAGGGTTTTGAAAATGTCTTGTTCATCTAAAAAATATCAGTTTCAATGAGGATGGCTATTAAGTTCTTGATCCTGAATATTCAAGATTATTGGAAATGAGATCGGACGAAATTCGATGTCTACAGTTGCCCCTCTTTGATCGTTGCTAAGAATCAGAGATAAGGCAAAGACCAAATAAATCAACGATTTCATTCAGGTCATTAAGCTTTAAAAACTAAACTCAAGACGAAAATAAAAGCTAATTAGCCCTATGGAGAATTCTTAATTAAATTACGACTAGGGTGAAACCTAAGTCACAGGTAGCTTAATAAGACAAAGCCATGCTAGTCGATAAATAAAAGGAGCTGATTTGGATAAAACCATTCAAGTCAATTAAGGTAAGAGGTTGACTGAGGAAAAACCTACAGGTCAACGAAGATATGGTCAACTAAGACAAAATCTATGAGTTAACAAAAATAAAAGGTTGACTAGGACAAAACTAATAAGTCAAAAAATGAAAAGGGTTGATCTATAAAAGATTGATAAGCCAACAAATGAAAGGAGTTGACTGGGATAAAGCTGACAAGTCAACTTAGGTCAACATTAATTAGGGTGAAATCGACAAATCAACATATGTAAGGTTTAACCAGGATGAAGTCAACAAATTGACTTAGGTAAGAATTGATTAGGATGAAACTGACAAATCAACATAGGTAAGGTTTGGTCAGGATGAAGCCGACAAGTCAACTTAAGTAAGAGTTGATTGGGATAAACTTGCAAATCAACATAGGTAAGGTTTGACTAGGATAAAGCCAACAAGTCAACTTAGGTACGAATTAATTAGGATGAAACTGGCAAATCAACATAGGTAAAGTTTGATATGGGCAAAGCGGACAAGTCAAATAGGGGTGACTAGAATATAATCTTAGATATGAAGGGATGACTAGGGTAGCACCGGTATAGTCAAATAAAGAATGACCTGGATATAATCCTAAGTCAAAAGCATTGACTAGGGTGAAACTGATACAGTCAAATAAAGATGATCAGATTATAACTTAGGCCTAAGGGGTTGACCAGGATGTAACCATGATCAAAAGAGCTAACTAGGGCAAAACCAATACAGTCAAATGGTAAAAATGCTTCATATTAGGATTGCTTGAAGGAATGCAAGGTTTACCTTTTATTTTTGAAACATTGATGTATTTAGAGGCTCTTTTCAACTTAAGATTTGCAAATTATCAAATATGAATGCAAATGTATGAGGAACGTATATGATGAGTTTTCATGATTTAATTTTCTTTATTAATGTTTGATCCAGCCTTCTTTAGGGAAAATGTGACAGATATTTCTCCTTCACTTAATGGAATAGACCTATACTTTTGCTTGAAGATCAAAAACATCTTAGAAAACATTAGGGACCTTTTTTCTTTTTAGCAAAGAGAGCCAATTCTTGAATTTAAATTTCAAGGCAGCTTCATAGGTTATTATAGACATGATATCCTCATTCTAGAAAAGTTAAACTAAATGATGCACCAATATCATCTAGGAATTGAAGAAGAGGAAAATGATTAGGAATATATGGTCTCTGAAATTTCCCATTAATAGCTAAAACAAACTACCATAGGCTGAAGGTGAAGAGCATGATGAGAAATGTGCGATTTTTAAAATTTCATCAATAGCCAAAACAGATTGATATAGGCTGAAGAAGAAGAGCATGATGGGAAATATATAGTTCATCCACCCTAATTCTTCCTAAAATGTTTGAAAGACTTTGGATCATTGATTAGGATCTTTGCAATATTTTGATCTCATTCAAAATGATGCAAAAAAATCAATTTATCATTTTTTCCTCAATTTCTATTTGCTCAAAACATAACTTATCATCTAGCAGACATGTTACCATGGTCTGAAAGACTAATTAACAAAGGTATGAATGAAAATATGTACTTGTATTGTAACAAAGAAAGAGGATACAACATTGATTATTTTAAAAATAGTGATAAAATATAAAAAATATTTAGATATTACTCAGATAAGTAAGATTTCTTATTCATTTTTTTAAATGATTTCTTCTGAATGAAAAATTTACTTTTCTGAAGATCCACCTCTTGAAGATGCCTCTGATCATAATATGCCTCTTTCAAACTTAGTTTTCTAGCAAATTTTGCTTTGTCTATTTTTTTCAAATGCTAGGGCTATCGCTTTGAGCCTTCAACCTAAAGTCTCCTCCTGATGCCATATTTAATCAGGTACCCTTTTTGGGTTTTTTTTTTAAAAAAACTAGACACCTTTTTAGGTTTTGATCCATTTTTTTGTTTTATTTTTTCATTTAATTTTTTTTAATGGACGCCTTTTTAGGTTTTCATCCATTTTTTGTTTTATTTTTTCCTTTGATTTTTTTATTTTTTTAAATGGATGCCTTTTTAGGTTTTCATTCGTTTTTTTTTTTTTTTAAGCAAAATATCTTTTCACACTGTTTGAATTAACAGGGTTTGGTAGAATTCCTCCATCCATCTCTGCCAATATCAATGCTCCCCCTGAAAATGTCTTCTGAGCAATATAAGGCCCTTTCTAATTGGGCGCCCATTTGCCTCGAGGATCTTTTTGTCCTGGTAGGATTCTTCTTAGTACCAATTCTCCCTCGTGAACTTTTTAGGCTGAATTTTTTTATCATGTGCCTTTATCATTCTTTTTTGGTATGTCTGCCCATGTTGAATAGTTTTTAGCCTTTTTTCTTCAATGAAGTTCAGTTGCTCATAATGATCTCGAATCCATTCGACTTATTCCAACTTAGTTTCCATCAAAACTCAGAGTGATCTCCACTTCAATTGGTAAGACAACCTCTATATCATAGACTAACGAATAAGGCGTTGCCCCAATTAAAGTTTGAATTGAAGTTCTATAAGCCAAAAGGGCAAATGAAAGCTTCTCATTCCAATCTTTATAGGCCTCTACCATCTTTCTTCTAATTTTGTTAACATTTTTGTTAGTTGCCTTTATAGCTCTATTCATCTTTGGATGATATGTCACCGAATTATGACAAGAAATTTTAAACTGGGAACAGACCTCTGTCATTAATTTATTATTCAAATTGGAGGCGTTATTCGTTATAATTCTTTCAGGGATCCCAAATTAACAAATGACGTTAGTTCTAAAAAATTTTATCACCACCAAACTTGTCACATTTGTACAGGAGGTTGCTTCAACCTATTTGGTGAAGTAATCGATAGCCACCAAGATAAAGTGATGATGGTTCAAGGTTACAAGGGTAATTGGTCCAATAACATCCATGCCTTATACGGAGAAAGGCCATGGTGCAGTTATGACATGCAATGGTGAAGGTGGTACATGGATCTTGTCAGCATATGCTTGGCATGTATAACACTTTCGGGCATATTTAATACAATCACCTTCCATGGTCATCCAGAAATAACCCAATCTCATGATTTGCTTTGCCATTTATGTCCATTTGCATGGACATCGCAAATCCCCTCATGCCCTTCTTCTAATATCTTTTGTGCTTTGGGAGCATCAACACACCTTAGTAACATTTAATTATAACTCTTCTGGTAAAGAATCTCTCCATCTAAAACAAAATTCATAGCCAACCTCCTTAAAGTTCTTTTGTTAGTCTTAAAGCATTGTCTGATTATGCTCGATCTTTGAGATATCTTTTCATGTAGTGATACCATGGTAGACCATCAATTTTCATTTTGACATTGTAATAATATGCAAGAGACTCATATACATTCATCTGAATTCGTGTTACCTCTTATCCTTTATTCACCTTAAACATCAAAGCCAATATGGCTCAAGCATCTACCATTTGATTGTCATCTTAAGTCAGATTAATAAATTCTACCTTCTCGAACTCTTCAAGCAATTCTAGAATTAGCTTTCTATATTGTTGCATCCTCGAATCCCGAGTTTCCCATTCTCTGTGCAATTGATAAATCACTAAGTTTTAGTCCCCATATACTTTTAATAATTAAGCTTTTCTCTCTATAGCTGCCCAAAGTCCTATAACACATGCTTCATATTCTACTACATTGTTTGTACGATCGAAGTCCAATCGAGTCGTAAAAGAGTAATAGTCTCCTTTTAAAGATATTAAGATTGCCCCAATTCCATGGCCTAAAGCATTTGTTGCTCCATCAAAGTACATTTTCCATGTTAATCCCTTCGATAGCTCTCCTTCTTCTTCCACTGAAATATTCATTAAATCCTCATTAGGAAAGTCAAAATTCAATGGCTGATAATCATCAAGTGCCCGCTTGCTAGGAATTCAATAATAATGCTCCCTTTAATTACCTTCTAACTTATATAAACCATATCATATTCCGATAGCAAAATTTGCCTTCTATCTATCCTTCCTAACAAAGTCGATGCTTTAAATAGATAATTGATTGGGTCTATTTTGGTGATCAGCCAGGTGGTATGATATAACATGTATTATCAGAGCATTTTTGTAGCCTAAACTAAGGCATAAAATATCTCTTCTATTTGAGAATAATTTACCTCGTAGTCAAAAATTTCTTGTAGAGGTAATAAATAGCCTGCTCTTTCTTTCCTGTCTCATCTTACTACCCTAGCACATAACCCATGACCTTTCGAACGCTGACAAGTATAAAATCAAAGGTCATCCCGATACAGGTGGCACTAATACTGGTGGATTATAAAGATAATGCTTAACCTTTTTGAATGCTTCCAAGCATTTTTCATTCTATTCACTAGGATTTTGTTTTTGCAAGAGTGAAAATATTAGGTTATATTTATTAGTAAGTTAGGATATGAATCTGGCAATGTAATTTAACCTTTCTAAGAAACTTCGCACTTTTTTTTGGCATACATGAGGATGGTAATTTTTGGATGGCTTTAATCTCATCTGGTTCAACTTCATTCCCATTTTCGCTAGTAATAAACCCTAATAACTTTCTTGACCTTACACTAAAAGTGCATTTTGCTAAATTTAGCTTCAATTGGTATTTTCTTAGTTTTTTGAACAGTTTTTGTAGTCTACAACATGTCTTTCCTCTTGAGGCAACTTGGCAATCATATCATCCACATATACTTCTATCTCTTTATGCATCATATCATGGAATAGGGTGACCATTTCCCTTTGATAAGTTGCCTTTGCATTTTTCAGTCCAAACGGCATAACCTTATAGTAAAAAGCTCCCCACATTGTGAAAAAGGTTATCTTTTCCATGTTTTCTGGTGCTATTTTTATCCGGTTATACCCCAAAAATCCATTCATGAAAGAAAATAGATAATTGTTCATAGTATTATCAACCAAAGTATCTCTATAGGGAATAAAATTGACACGCTCGATTTAGGTCTCGATAGTCTACATACATTTTGGCTTTACCATTCTTTTTGGGAACTGGGACTATTTGCAACCTATTCTAGGTATTTTTCCACTCCAAGAAATCCAGCCTCAAATTGTTTCTTTCTCTTCTTTTATCTTCAGAAGCATTTTTGGTTTCATTCTTCTCAACTTTTGCTGAATCAGTTTGAATTTTGGTTTTACAGGTAATTTACTATGATTTTTGTGTCCAACCCTAGCATGTCTTGGTTAGGACCATGCAAAAACATATCAAAATTCCTAGAGCAAACTTATTAATTCATTCCTAGTGATGGTCATTAGGGTAGTCCCTGTCCTAACTTTTTTTTTATTATCCTCATCATCCCTTAAATTTATCACCTTCATGGATTCTTCATAAGGCATTATTCATTCATCCTCTCACTCGATTATTTTTAGTAGATCATATGGCAAAATATGATCATCACCATCTTCTTCGAAACTGACCTTATTCAAGCAAACCATATGTTCAAATTCAACCTTTCAATCGTATTTGAAACTATCCTCTTTTCCTTGAGTGGGAAATTTGTAAAGGTAGAAAAAAGAAAAGAATGGGAAGATAGATTATGACATGATTTGTATAAATGTATGTAACAAAGGAAAGAAATATTGGTTTAAAAGAAATTAGACATAGACAAAAAGGTCACAGGCATTCCATTTCTGTAAATGATAATTTAACATTTCAAGTTTTCATAAAAGATTCTTAGATAACTAAACGAGTTCCCAAGATACCTTTAAAACTGACCTAAGCACTACAGTTCTCTCAATACAAGTCTAATTTTTCAAGATGTATTCAGAAGGACAAGGATGGATCCCATGATCCTCATTTGCCTCTTTGTTGTCTTCTCCAATGATGGCCACCTTGCACTTTTTGAAAGCTTCATTATCCACTATAATAACTCCATTGGCTTTTTTTTTCTTTAGCTTCTAGATTAACAACCCTTCGATAATGAAAAACTTTATTCAGTAAGGGGTATAAGGTTGATTTCTGGCTTGACTATTGACTGAAGGTTTAGACTAGCTTTTTTCCTTAAGATCTATTTTCAAATTTCTTTTCCTGACTCCATTCTAGGTTAAAACCCAATCATTGTTTAGCTTTCTTGCTAATGACATTGATAGATCGACTGATCCCTTACTAATGTTTCCTAAGTCCACTTCCAGCTTGAGCTCTTTTCCCGAGTATAAGCTTGAGACCTATACAAGTCTTGTTTAAAAGTCTAAGTTTTAGGATTATAGACCTTTTCACAATAAAAGCGATAGTGATAATTTCAAAAGTCCTAGAAGAGCACTTTTCAATTTCAATATCTGCATCAATGTAAAAGGCTTCAGTAGGAGTAATGGCCACAAGGTCTTCTTCCCTGGATGGGCTATCAACTTTTCATCAACTATGAATTTAACTTTTTAGTGCTGAGATAATGGGATGGCCTCGATAAATGAATCCATGGTCATCCCAACAAACAGTTATATGCTGGGACAATGTCCATTACATGAAATTTGATCCTAAATGGATAAGGGCCAATATCCAAAGTGATTGAAATAGTTCCCTTGATTCCTCGGTTGGTTCAATCGAATGCCTTAACAATTGTATAGCTGTGCTTGATCTAACTGAAATAAACTGGTAAGTGAAACAATGTGATCAATGGCATTATATTCAAAGCTGATCCATTGTTAATAAGGACTTTAGGCAAAATAGTCCCTTTGCAGTGAGTTGTGATGTGCAGAGCTTTTTGCTGAAGTGCTACCCCCTGGTGGAATCTCATTGTCACTAAACAAAATGAAATTGTCAGTAACAATGTTATTTACTAGGTGATCCAGCTTATTTATGGAAATGACTTTAGGAATATAAGCTTTGTTGAACACGTTCAATAAAGCATTCTAATGCATTTCTGAGCTGAGTAGTAGGGTTAACATAAAAATCTTTGTTGGTTGCTACTTTAAATGTTCAACTATAGTATACTCACTGTGTTTAATGAACTTAAGAAATTCAATAACCTCTTTTTCCTTGATCGATTCTTACAGTTCTACTGGGTTATATTCGGTAACTATTGTTTTTCCAAATACCTATCCTTTTGACTTGGTTTTTACACTGGTTTCACTAGTTTTTGGACCATAGATGCGCCCACTCCTTGTCATATGGCTTAACCCAGTTATGTCAATGACAGCCATTTAGCTTGTAACAACCTTTGGAGTTGTTATCCACCATCATACTTCCATGGTCCTTATTTGTTATTCTAATTTAAGAACGAAGTTGGTGCTCTAATAATGAGTCTAGGAGTAATTTCAATCTTATGTGATGTGATCTTTAGTTGATTGTGATGAATGATAAGAGGGCGACTGACACTGTAGAACAACTATGATGATCCTTCACTAGCCATGTTGATTGATTTTTCTTCATTTAATCTAGCTTTTTTAAAGAATCCAATTTCACCATTATTCATTATTCTCTGGATTATATCAAAAAATTCTATGCAATTTTACAAAGTATGTCTTGACGTTTTGTGAAATTTATAATAGTAATAGGACTAAATTGACCTTTGCTATTTCCATGATCTTGACTAAAGATACATCCTTCAGTCAGGATTACCCATACCTTTTCCATAGAAGTCTTAACTTCTTAGACTTTTGACTTATTTCGATCTTCTTCTCTAGTAATCAAAGCATTAATCCTAGGTTTGGTATAATCTAGTAAGGGATTTGCTACTACATTAGGTGCTGAGCCATTATCAATTCGAAAGGCACCCCTCTCAAGAACACTTTAAACCTTTTGTTTGAAGGCTATGCAATTTTTGATCGAGTGACCTAGTATTGCATGATACTCATAGTGCAGATTTGGGTCATACCAACTAGGTAATTTCCTTTATATGGTTTACAAAAGATTAGAGCCACTAACAATGCCTCAAAAAGCTTATCAAACATTTCCTTATATGAGTAAGGAATGGGTTCATAGTGAGAACTAGGTTGGTTGGTTCTTTAGGCTAATGGATTAACATCGAGTTTTCATTCATTTTGTGGAGAAGGGTTCAACGTGGTGATCTAAGGTGATGTTGAATGAGGAGCTTTGGGTATGTTAAGAGAGTAGGTATTTAAGGTTTATTGTCTTTGGCTTTGGTAATACGGATGAGGTCCTTGATGAAACAGTTAACTGACATAGATAATAAATATAGTTTTTTTATTTCTTCTTTCCTATCTGTGGCTTCTTTCTAGTAGAAAACTCCCTAATCATGATTTTACCAACCTTTATAGCTATTTCAATCATCTTTCCCAAAATAACAAGATTAGCAAAATTCTTAGTTGCATTCCCCACCAATTTATCATAATAAGGGGGATGCAAAGTGCTCACGAATAGCATCGTGGTTTCTTTCTCAGTCAAGAGAGGCTAAACTTGAGAAACCATGTTTCTCCATCTTTGTGCATATTCCTTAAAAAATTCGTAGATTTCTTTTCCATATTCTAAAGAGTTAGTCTATCAGGCACCTATTCAGCCATATGTTTATATTGTTAAAGAAATGCATTAGCTAAATTAGTCTAACATTGAATTTAAGTGTGACTCATATCAATGTACCATCTTAGCATAGATCTAAACAAACTGTCTTGAAAATAGTGAATCAAAAGTTTGTTGTTCTAGGCATAACTAAGCCATTTTCCTGATGAACATTTTAATGTGTGCTTGAGGGGAAGTAGTGCTTTTGTACTTTTCAAACTTAGGCATTTTAAATTTTGATGGGAGGACTAAGTTTGGTACTAGACTGAGGTCCTTGACATCCACACTACAATATAATTTAACCCCTTTAATGGCCTTTATCCTCCTTTTAAGAAGCTGTAGTTTCCTTTTTTCTATCTCTGCTTTAGCGTACTCTTTACCCTTCTATTTACACTTTTCCTCTTCATCGATGCTAAGGCCTGCTGATTCTTCTTGGGTGACTACAATTCATGCACCTACCCCTTGTGAAAGGGCATCAAGATTAATGATGATGACTGGTGGATTGGTAGCTGGGACATTTTGTTACAGATTTTGGATATTGGTTGGCTATGCATTCTGAGCGTTAGCAATTTATTCCTCCACTAGTACCTCCGCGAATCCCCTAATAAAAGCATCAATATTTATCTCTAGCTACTGATGAATTGACTCCCTTGACAGTAACAACTCCATCATCCTCATGAACTGAGTTTGTAGCTTTTCTTGCCTTTTAAGCATGGCCTCCAGAGCTTGTCGATGAATTTTTTCTAATCTCTCTAATCTTGCCAAGTGATCTTTAGCCATTCTTCTTATTTTAAGTCTAGTATGGTATTAAAGAGTGGGTAATGGTTGAGTTGGTTTTTCTGAGTTTGCAATATTGACCTTAACAATTCCATATTTTTTAAGTTAAGTAATTTTCACTTATGAGCCAATAAAACTAATAATCATGTATGTATGTATGTGTATATATGTATGGGCATATGTATGCATGTATATGAATGGGCATATGCATGTATGGTATTAGTATATGAATGCACTTTTAGGGACGTTTACTTTAGCTAAAGATTTCAAACTAAAAAATTTTCATTGACTGTGCAAATTACATGTTCGCATCATTGATCATGTGGGGATTACATCCAAGGAAATTCCTAATTTGCTCAAATTATTTCTAAGCTTCATCTAAAAATTAAAGTACAACGTGTTCATATCATCCTACAGGATTAATTTGCATCTATAAATCTCTAATCCTCTCCACTATTTTCCTTACTTGAATGATGGCTGAGTGGATCTGCTCTATAAAATAATCTATGCGCATTGGTCGACCAAAAGAATTAGCTGCTTATCATCTGCCATCATTTTCAGCCCACCATAGTCTATTATCCCAATATGCATCTAGATCATGATAGGCTTATGCCAAGGCACAACTATCATCTCCCTTGTATTGTAATTCTAATCCCATCTCTGCAATAGTCATAGTAAGACCTTATCTTTCCTCGAGCAGTTAAGATACCCTTCCATGCTCTCTATCCAAGGTAGCTCGAAATTGCTTATTCTTTTCCATAAACCTTCTTAACTAGAGATATGTACTAGCATGCTCTCTTCTTTCTTTTTCAAAAATAGTTTTCATGGCCTCTCCTTCCAAATCTTTAGCCTTCCATGCTCTTAACTCTTTATGAAGCTTGGATATTTCTTCTTTCATCCCTTTAGCAATGCTGTTGGAACTCTCAGATATCCTAGTAAGTTCTATTTTTTTGTTCTGTTTGACCCAGTCATTCTTTATTACGTTGCACTGTTCTTCCATTTTTTTCAACTTCTTTTGCTTTTGCTTCCATCTTCATTTGTAAGTAGGTAACTTTTTCTTAGAGCCGGTGATTCTCGTCACTCATTCTTTTCTGCTCTATGGCAGTTTTTTCCTTAATCAAATTGATCTCAGATGGCATGATAGGTTTTGGCTAAATAGGTACTCGAGGAATGGTTCCATCTGAGCTAGGAATAATTATGTCAAAATCTCGAACTCTCTCTAAGCATCATATCTTAGAGTAGTCTTATCCGTGTATGTACTTAATCTTGATTCATACCTTTCTCTCCATTGTAAAGCGGCCATCTGAAGTGACTTTTTATAATCCTCACCTTGATATTCTAAGTCAACACCAGCCAAATTTGAAGTCATAAGGATGAATTGCTGCAAACCATATCGCCTTCGGACCAATAATGGTGCCTAACCCACAGTGCCCCATATTTCGAGTAAAAGTACATATAGCAAATTACCATATCGATATACAAAGCATTTTGGTGAAAACCATGGTGCCCTCCATGTTATATCATAAGAAGCTAAGTTTTTTAGCATCTTAACCCATTGTTTCTTAGTTCCAAACTTGGGCCATTCTTTTTTGATGAATTCATGAAGAGGAACAAAGTTTGGAAAATAAGGTTTAACTTTATCTACCCCTTTGCCCCAGAAATGACTTTGAGCCCCAATGTACAATAATAAAGCACTTCCAAAGAAACTCCCTTGACCATTTTTTGGGCATACATTAAGTGCTCTAATTATTTTAGCTAAAATTGCTATAGCTGGGTGCATGTTTCTTTTCAATCGATCAAATAAATCCACTGCCGCTGCTTTAGCATGTCCCAACACTCTCGGGAAGAAAACATCCCATATATAGCAAGAGCAAATGCATCTAGAACCTTCTTAGTGTCGGATTGCTCTTGGAAATATTTTTGTAGATACTGCCATGAAATGACACTAGTATTCCCCTTTTGCTCTATGTTATGGTGGTTAGCTTTGAAATCACAATCCAAAGCTTGACTCAATCTTTTATGAAAGCTGGTCGAATTACGCTCTTTGTAATAGATGGGTATCATTTCCAATGGCCCAAGCCTGAGAAGAGCTGATATTTCTTCCATAGTCAGAGCCAAATCATGCTGATTGAAGGAAAAACATTGAAATGCCAAATCCTAAGACTCAATAATAGCCCTGACTAACTATTTATCCATCTGTTTTTGAGCAAGAGGGTAATCTGTCGTACTTTTCTATAAATTGGGTTTGCTTTGCACTCCCCCATTGATCCCATACTTCGGTTAACTCTTTCAAATTATTTTGGTGAAGGTCTAAATATGTGATTTTTGGCAACTCTAACATAAAACCTTTTGCTACATAGTCTCTATCCTTTTTCTGGTTGAATTCGAGCTCAGAATGAGCCTCTTTAAATTCCTTGGAAAATAATCTCTGCATGTACTAGTTCTGCCATAAAATTAAATAAAAATTTATCTAAGTTGGAATTTCTTTTAAAGCAAGCATTCCTTTATGCATACGAGAGATTAAAGATGCACTAAAAAAAAAAACGAGTTAGTATCTCTAGCAATTATTAAATTCAAGCAAAACTTCGAAATAATGAAAATCATAAATTATTCAAACAAGGTAAACAGAATTTGCAAATCATTAGAACAAGATATTAAGAGTAAAAATAAAAAAGGAAAAGATAACTTTGTCCTTTCATGTGTCCCTAATTTTGGTGACATTTAAAATTAGGCATGGCTTTGACTAGGACATTACGATGGTTCACTATATGTGGTTTATGTCAGACCTCTAATTAGGTCCTCGAATTCCTCGAGCCCTAAAAGAACTAGCAAGGTACTTTATCCTTATCCATCACAGATCCATATTGGAATAGGTTTGATTTGAGTGGCATGTCTTCCATGTCCGTAACGAGGCTAACACCTCAGGCAAACGTAGGAATCTACACCCGGTAGGCTTTTCACTGGCCCAAAAAGAGGCTAACACCTCAGAAGGTAGAGCTACTTCACCCCCTCCTAAATTATTGGGTACCTATGCACCCTCCGTATCTGACAGAGGAGAAACTGCTGCACAATGTGCATAGTGTGTGTGAAGAGACAATTTTACTATTTTATGACAGAACATTAAAAATAAAACCCACTATCCTAATCCCCAAAAAACAAAAGCAAAAACAAAATGATTAGTGCAAAATAAATATTGATAAAATGAAAAAGGAAATTTTTTTAAAAGAGAATTTAAAATTAGATACCAATTAAAGCTGAATTAATTAAAATTTAGTTAACACAATTAATTTTAGGCCTGACTCTCTAGATGTCCCTAGTGGAGTCGCCAAGCTATCTTAATGTGGCCTGGATATGAATTCTAACCAAGCCCGACTTAAATGGCCTTAGCTCCTATATTTATTAAATTTATTACTATTTTATATTCTCTTATTTTTATAGGCCATATCATTATTGACATCTTTTTCTTTTTGGGGACTAGGTGGTCGAGATGAATCACTCACTTGACTTAACCTTAAATAGTCATTATCAAATTACTATTTATTTGGGGTCGACACCAATCTATTCGGGCTAGGTGAGATTGGTCACCTATCGGAGTTTGTATTTTGAGGGTTATGAAACCTTAGAATATAAACTCAGCGATCATACTAGCGAGAGAAATTATGAAAATGCCTCTAGGGTATGCCTTTGACATGAAAGTATCCCGACATCCCTAACGGACACTAAAATGATGACAACTAGATGAACCTATCCTAAATATGCACCTTTGGCATAAGAGCATCCTGGTTACTATCTAGGACTCGATTTTAAGGAAATTAACAAAATGCGTTTAGGGTATACCTTTGACATCAAAGTATCCTGGTACCCCTAATGGATACTAAAATGATGAAAAGTAGATGAATTTAGTCTAAATGGAAAAGCTAAATATCAAGTTTTACTTAAAATGCAAAATTTTCAATCAAACCTCTAAATTTTTAAACATTACATTTTGTATCCTTCAGAGGACCGAACAAATACGAAAAGTTTTAAAAATTTCTATGTCCCTACAAAAGGCCATAAAAATAATAGAAATCGTTAAAACTAATAAATGTACATTTTGCCCCCTAAATATGAAAATTTGCTATTTAGTCTTTACATTTTTCTAAACTTTCATTTTTAGTCTATCATAATAAAATAACCTAAAAATCATGAAATTATGCATGAAAATGTAGCCAATATATCAACAAAGATTCAGCCAAATACATTGCCTAAAATTTGTTTACAATTTACAAAATAACCCTTAAATTTTATAAAATTACATTTTAACCCCTTTATGGTAAACTACCACAAAAAATCATTAAAAATTATCAAACCAGTAAAGAATCAACACAAAAGTCATGGTAACAATATGCAAGAAGGTTCAGCCAAGCATTTTTAGCCACAAAATATAATTTCCATATTTTGCAATTTAGTCGTTAAACTTTTTTAATATTTACAAAATGATCCCTAAAGTATTAGAAATACCTAAAAAATGTTTACAAATACCCAATCAGAAATCTCATGGCTTACAAAGCTTTCAACCAAGCCAAAAATGTCCAAAAAGAACTTTTATAAACTTTGCAATTTAGTCCCTATGTTTACTAATATTACAAAATAATCTAAAAATCATGAAATCAAGACAAAAATAAGCACAAAATGATCATGAACAATTCTAATCAGGTTAGGCCAAGGTGAAAAACATGAAATACATACATGCTTTGACATAAAAACCATGGAAATAAGCATAAATAAATATCATCAAACTTAAATCAAAGTAAAATCATAAACTAAATATAATATTATTCTAATAAACATATCAACATCACAATAACATGAAAGAAACATGAACATAAATACAACAAAATCATAATCATAATAACAGGAATAATATTATATATATAAGATTTAACTAAAAAAATTAACTAAAAATATAAAAATAAATAAATAAATAAAGCCACCATGTTTCGCCTTTCAACATGGATGAGAATCCATGAGCCTTAATATGATTTTGGCTTATGAATGAGGATGAAAATGAATCAAAATGAAGAAGAAAGAAGACAAGTGTGATGCCTTAAGGAAAAACTTGAAAAACTAAGTGTTTTTTTTCTTCCAAGCTCTCTCCTTTTTTCTTTTTTCCTTTTTCTTTTAGCCAAAAAGCTTTCAATAAAGAAAAAAACCCTCTATTTATAAAGGAAGGGGCGGCAATATTACGGCCCCAAATTGAAGTGGCTGAATGGCCCCTAATTTTTTCTTTTTTTATCTTTTTTTTTTAATTTGAAGATGGCTTCTAGGTTAGAAATAATAAATGTTGTTTCATAATCCCATGCTCTTGTTATCTTTTCTTACAAGTCACTCTATTATCAAGCTCATGATGAAGTTGATCAGCTCATGTAATGGGTAATTGGGATGTAACCAAGTTGGTTAGAAAGTAATTGGATGAGAAAACAAGCTAGTTAGCATGTAACTAGTTGGGAAAAGTAAATGAAATTAAATAAAATAAATTTTCCAAAAATCAAAATAAAATTGAAATAATTTTAATTGATCATAGATAGAATTTTAGAAATGAAATGGTGCAAAAGATCCTAATTGAAAGTTAAAAAACTAGTAAAATTTTTCAAGAAATACCTTAGTGTAGAAAAATCAACATATATGCAAAAAATTCAAAACCCATGAAATAAATTAAAATTTTCAAAATTGTATTAATGGGAGTTAAATAACAATATTAGATGAATTTTAAAAATTTTAAACTAAAGAAAATTCCCCTGAAAACATTTATGAAATAGAAAACTTGATTTTTAAAAAAGGGAAAAATTTCAAGGAAAAAAATCAAAACTAATGAAAATGAATGAATTTTTTAAAATTGAATTAAGGTGAATTAAATAATAATATTTGATGAATTTTAAAAATTATAAACCAAGAAAAATACCCCGAAAACATTTATAGAGTAAAAAACTCAGTATTTTGAAAATAGGGAGATTTCAAGAAAAAATTCAAAATTCATGAAAATGAATGAATTTTTAAAAATTGAATTAATGTGGATCAAAAAAATAATATTTTATGAATTTTAAAAATCATAAACCAAGAAAATCACCCAAAAAACATTTATGGAGTAGAAAACTCTGTATTTTAAAAATAAAGAGATTTTAAGAAAAAAATTCAGAACTCATGAAAATGAATGAATTTTTGAAAACTGAATTAGTATGGATCAAATAATAATATCTTATGAATCTTAATATTTGAAACTCGAGAGGATTCCACCGAAAATTTTACGAATAAAGAACAACATTTATTTCAATATCGAGAAATATTATGGAATTTCATTGACACTGAAGTAAAACAAATTCAAGACCATATATTATTTAACATTAATTTCTAAAGTGAAGAAAATGAAATTGTAAAATTTTAAAAATAGATCAACAAAAACCAAAAGTGAAATTCACGAGCATGATACTCATAAGACTACAAAATTCAAAATTAATTTACAATATTTACAATTTGACACTTCATGGTAGAAAATGCCAATACATTTTTTTTCTTGGAATATGTTATGATTTTTTGGGGTGCGTATCGGCATAAATACGATATAGGGATCAGTATAATTATACTACGATCAACTTTTAAGTTTAATGAAAAATTCTCTAAAAATTACTAAAAATTTGATCGCGATATCTTTTGCAAAAATAAATGTTCAAAATTTTAACGAGAAAAGATAAAAAATAATTTTTTCTCTTAAATATCTATCCTATATATTCAAAATTAGAGATCAGAATATGATTTTTTTATCATGTGAACTTAGAATTATTTAAATTATAACTAAAATGGTATTGAAAATGCCTTATTCATCTGAAAAATATTAGTCTCAATGAGGATGGTAATTAAGTTCTTGATCCCAGATATTCAAGATTATTGGAAACGAGACCTGGACGAAATTAAGTGTCCAAAGAAGCATGTTAAGAGCTAGCTTACCAAGCTTGTTAACCCACTAATATGATCCCAGCAGACTTAAGAACTTTCCTACACATCACAAGCCATCTTAACCTTCAAAAGGGATTTCATCCATTTGAAAAAACCTTTTAAATGTTAAGAGTAAAGTTGGCAAACCTTAAAACATAAAACACCCGATGAAACTAAAAGATCAAAGGTGACTTAAAACTCTAAAGCCAATTGCTAGATTGAGCTTTTAAAATCATCACTTTTGCATCACTTAAACATATATTTACATCTTCATGCATTATTCATACAACAATTAGCATGCTTCGGGTGCAAGCTCTTACTTACCAAAGTCAAACCAGAAAAAAAAACTTAGGTATAAATTTCTATTTTTGAAAAACCTTAAAAGGCTCTAAATAAAACTCCCTAACCTCATGAACTTGTAAACTGAAAAGCCACTCAAGAAAGATTCCTAAACTCATATTGTTTTGTCCATAAAGAGCTGAACATTTTTTCCTTTTCAGTCCATAAAAAGCTAGATGCCTTTTTTTTGTCCTAAAAACCATGATGTTTTTTTTTCTTTTAGTCCATAAAATGTTGGATGCCTTTTCTTTTTCATTCCATAAAAAATTGCATGCCTTTTTTCTTTTATTCCATAAAAAGCCAGACAATTTTTTTCTTTTAGTCCACAAACATTTGAACTTTTTTTTCCTTTTAGTCTATAGAAAGCCAAACGTCTTTTTGCTTTTAAGTCCACGAAGAGCTAGAGCTTTTTTTTCTTTTACTCTAGGAAGTGCTTAGTGGCTATTTTCTTTTAGTCCATAAAAGAGCTAGACACCTACCTATTTTAATCCATAAAGAGTTGAACACCTACCTACTTTAGTCTAGAAAGAATTGGATGCCTAACCTACCTTAGTCTACAAAGAGACAGAGGCCTAATTACTTTAGTCCATAAAGAGCTAGATGCCAACCAACCTCAATCAACAAAGAGGTAGATGTTTACCTACGTCAGTCCATAAAAAGCTAAATGCCTACCTATCGCAGTCCACAAAGTGCTGGACACCTACCCATTTCAGTCTATAAATAGTTAGACACTTACTGAGTCAGTCCATAAAGAGTTGGATGTATACTTACCTTAGTCAACAAAGAGCTGGATGCCTATCGAGTCAAAGGCCATAATAGCTGGCCTATTTGGGGTTTTAAACCTAATAAACTATAAACCTAGTAAGAAGGTTAAACTTTACAAAACTTATTAAAATTTTCTTCTTAGTTGGGACTGTTACTAATATTTACTTATCTTAGCATAACACTAACTAATATTCATTTGCTCTATAGGCAGTTATGAGGCAATGCTATACCCCAAACAAAATAATGTCTATTTATCTTTGCCCTATTCCTGATGCTTAGTAATGGCCAAAGAAAGCCAGCTGTAGACACCCCATTTTATCCAAGCCAACATTTAAAGTATCAAAAGTCATCATCTGAGGTACCATCAAGGTTATTAAAAGAAGCACAAGTTATGTTCCCATCACTTAGGCTAAGATAAGGAGTTTGGATAGTCAAAGGTAAGAAAAATCTGCATTTTTGTATGCATGTTTCAATAAATCAGTGTTAGGTATCAATATTGGACTTGCTAGTGTTGATACACCATGCTTTGTATTAATATTAAATTCAAAGTATCAATACAATCTGATTTTTTACTCAATGTATCGATAAAAAGCTTAATGTATCAATATAAAAGGCTATTTTTGGTCTAATGAGAGATATTTTTCCTTTTTTTTGTAAATAACTCCTAAACTTAAATTTGGTCATGACATTAGCCTCAATAAGCATCCAATATCATACATAACTTCATACAAATTATGTGGATTTAATTTTTGGGCTCTTAACATTGGATTAACACATTTTAAAAAGCCTATTGTTCTTGCCATTTGGGTATTTCATGAGAAATCTAATTTTATGGAGGAAAAACTTGAGATTGCTCATATGATCAGCTAATGCATGGTTTTTTTACTAGTAAGAATAAAGATTAACTAATCAAATGTTAAAAGGCATTGCATTTATACAATAAGTTATCATATTGTACATGCCAAAAATCCTATATGCCCTTATTGCTAGATTATCTTAGTGGTTAAAGTTATCCGTTATATAATCTAATTTTTATTTAGCTAATAAAGGAATTTTTTTTACATTAGCCACTAAGTAATCCTAAAGCTCTCTAAAAAATTCTATTTCTAGAGCCTTTTTTCCACTATTCAAAACTTCTCATTTCCCTAATCTCTACCCTAAAAACTATCCTTCATAGCCACCATAACCAAAAGCTCTTGCTTTTTTTTTCTTGCTAATCCATGTCGCGACATACCCCAGGGTGGATCCTCACGGATCTAAGAGTGCGTACGACTTAAAATATTATCCTGACTCGAAAATGTCTTTTTG